>JABASP010003377.1:0-14245 GCA_019776565.1 Sminthurinus signatus
AAAGCACTATGGTGATACTAAGGCAGCAGCTGTATTTAGTTACACAAGATTGTCTGTGGAAAATATTCTGCACACACAAAGTACTTAACTGAGAAAGAAAGTAGAAGAATAATTTATTCTATTTATGTATATTGGAGGCGATCAGGTTTTTTAAGTTTGCTTCGGTCTCTGAGAATTTTTGGCGAATGGCTGGGAGTTAGTGAGTTTTTGGGATTTTTACTTGTCGAGAGCTCGGTTTGTGGAGAGGGAGGAGTGGGGGTGGATGTGGGAGATGAAGGCAAAAGAGGACTTATGTCCAGGTCAAATTCTTTGTCTTTAGTTGGAGTAGAGGGGAAAATGTCAATAGGGAGTTGATCTAAAATATCAACATCATCATCCATATCATATGTAATATTAGGAGGAATGAGCTTGTCATTTGAGCGTAAAGTAATTGGTTTAATTTGAGACATGTGTACAATTCTTTCATACATATTAGAATCCTTTTCTCTCTCGTCCAAAAGACGAATCCTATAATTATTGTTATCTAATACTTCTATGATTTCATATGGTCCATAAAAAGGAAATAAATATTTTTTACTGTCACCAGTTTTGAGACGAGTGTATTTATAGCGTACGTGATCACCAATTGACAGTTTGATAGATTTATGGGTTTGATTGTAATATTTTATTGCTTTTTGTCTGGCTAACTGGAATTTTTCTATTGCCTCTTGTCTCCGTTCTTGAAGAGTTCTCTTGTCGTCAAGTGAGGGTAAAATATAATGAATAGGCAGTTTAGGTTGAAAATTATACAGTAGTTGGTGTGGACTAAAGCCCGTTGAGGAGTTCTGGTGGGAATTGAAAGCAAATTGTAAAAATGGAATATATGTACACCAAGACGATGGAGACTCCTTAGTATAGATAGCTATCATGTATCCTAATAATTTATTAGCTGCCTCTACTTTCCCATTGAACTCTGGATGATAGCTAACTGCCGTTTTTAATTGTGCTGGGAGTTGATTCAATAGCTCCTTGAGTAAACTGGAGTTGAACTCCTTTGCTCCATCAGTTATCAAGATGTCAAAACAACCATGAATAGTTATGACTTTGTTTACGATTATATTTGCTATTGTGGCTGAGGTCTTATTTGGTATTGGGGTACATATACAAAACGATGTAAAATAATCTATTAAGACCATTACAAATTTATTCCCTGCTGATGATACAGGAAATGGGCCTAGCAAGTCAAGTCCGAGTACACACATTGGACGGGCCGGGACGATAATAGGCAATAAATCTCCGTGAGGTTTATGCGTTGGTGTCTTTTTACTTTGGCATTTATGACATGACAATGTATACCATAGAATGTCTTTGGTGAAGCCAAACCAGTAGTATGATTTGGAAATTATATACAATGTCTTAATATAGCCGCAGTGCCCAAGTGAGTCATGGAAATATTTGAGAACGAGAGGGATAAGAGCTTTTGGAATAAGTAATTTCCATGGCTGATGAGGCTTGAGTTTGATGTGATATAACTGATTAATGGCTTGGGTATTGTATTTTAGGTGATTTGACATATTTTTGTATACTGGAGTCAAGTCGTTGTGCACTCACAATGTCAGAGGATCGTAAAATTTTATGAGCGTCATTATAGATTTGACAGTCGTTCGTAATTTGACGAACGGAAGCATTAAATTGTGAGAGTGTCATGTTTGAGCTATCAACCTGTAGCTCTAGGTCGACTTCATCCTCTTTGTTTGCCTCTCTGCATGGGCTACGTGACAAAGCATCAGGCAGAGAATGGAGAGAACCTTTTCTATAGATAATTTCATAGTTGAATGGTAAAAGCTTAAGGAGAAATTTTGTGATTCTATTTGAGTTGAGTTCATCTTGCAGTTTGATGGACATTAAAGCTCTGTGATCACTAATGATGTAAAAAAAGATATTTTGCACAAAAATTCTCAGCTTGCGAATCGCAAATATGATTCCGCAAAGTTCTAATTCGGTTGCAGAATAGGATTTTTCACTTGCTAATGTCGCTCGGCTCACAAAAGCAACGGGTTTATGACGCCATTCACCATTCACGTTATGCAACTGGGTGAGACAAGCACCTAGACCTATGTAGCTAGAATCTACCTCTATGTATGTTTTCAAAGAGGGGTCAAAGAAGGATAAAATTGGAGCGGATGTCAAAAGAGTTTTTAAATGCTGAAAAGAAGCTTCAGCTTCAGCTGTCCAATGAAACTTTGGAATCTTTCCTGTTGTTTTATCATGCGTCCACACCTGAGTGAGTGGACGTGATACAGTAGCAAAATTTCTAATGAATTTTCTAAAATATGCAGCAGCTCCAAAGAAACTTCTGCATTCTTTGACTGTACGAGGCCTTGGAAAGTTCACTATAGCTTGGATTTTTTCTGGAATTGGATTTATGCCTTGTGGAGTTATCTCAAAGCCCAAACATTGAAATCTTTGCATGGCAAAAAGAGATTTCTTTGGATTTAGACTCAGTTTATACTTTTGGAATCGACTGAGGACTAAATCAAGATTTTGCAAATGTTCTAAAAATGTTTTTCCATGGCAAATAGTGTCATCCAGGTATGAAATTGCTGATCTCCACTTCAAAGATCCTAAAACTATATCCATAAGCTTTTGAAAGAAACTTGGACTATTTGCAAGCCCCATTGCTAAACGAGTCAATGCAAATGTGCCTTCTGTGGTGATAAAAGTAGTTTTTTCTTGTGAGTCTGGATGAATTCCTATAGCATAGTAGCCTGAAAAAAAATCTAATGCTGAAAACCATTTAGAATTTTCTAACGCTCGGTATACATCTTGTATCCTAGGCAACGGATACGTCATCTTTGTAGTAATACTATTCAAAACTTTGTAATTCACAACTAATCTACCTGTTCCGTCTTTCTTTTTCACCAAGAAACACGGAGAAGCATATGGTGAATCAATAGGGATTGCTATTTTAGCATCTAAGAGTTCCTTGACTGCTTTTCTCATTTCATCACGTTCAGCTGGGGATTGAGGATAGGGAGCTGAATTGACTGGTGGATAGTCTTTTGTGTCTATATGCATCATGGGTAAAGATGAGAGTCGAATGTCTTTTGTCGAGTACGCAAATATATCAGCATATTTGTTTAGTACTGTAAGTAATTGTATGCGTTCTGTTGGTGTCAGTTCTGGATTTATGTGCAGTGCGCTTGTTTGTTCATGAGACAGAGTTCTTGTTGATGGTGCTTGTTCGGTCTTTGACGTGTTTATGACTGTTGACATTTTGACAGCTATAAATTTTGATTTATAATTGCCAATTAGTGTTCCTTTGTGTAGAGTGACAGTCGTAAAAGAGGGATTATAAACGTAGATTGATGGGTAGGCGCAGTCAATAAAAGCGGTGTGGGTAAGTAGTCGGTATCGTTGGTAAAGATTAGGAGTGGGTATAAGGATAAGAGGCTTTGTACAAGTAAGCGGATAAGAAATGGGAACGCGTGTGTGTGTGCGTGCAGGCAATAATGTATTATCTTTAGCGTAAGCATGAAAAGTAAAAGGGAGACTAAATTTATTTACACTAAGCGAGCAGAGAGAGGATTTTGACACTGTATGGAATTTATGTGAAGGAAGAATTGGGCTGTCAAGCGTGTAAGTTTCATAATTTATAGACAGTTTTGTGTAGTGGAGGAAGTCACTACCGAATATAAATTTTGGTGTCAAATCTTGAAAAACAATGAAATTTTTTGTGATGAGACATGCGGTTCGCTCATTTTGTGTATATTTAAATGTGATATCAAGTGGAGGAAGTCACTACCGAATATAAATTTTGGTGTCAAATCTTGAAAAACAATGAAATTTTTTGTGATGAGACATGCGGTTCGCTCATTTTGTGTATATTTAAATGTGATGTCTATTTGTCCTAATGGTTTTACCTTTTCCTTATTCACTGTTACTATTACGACATTTTGCAAGGGACGGACATTGGAGGAGAGGATTGTGGAGGATACTAATGAGGAAACAGCACCACTATCAATCAAGGCAATGTATTTTGTATTTTGATATTCAATAAAAATGAGGGGACACATGTCTTTACGGGAAACGGGCAAAGCAATTACAGATGATGAGACTGTCCGTATATGGACATTTCTGTTGGTGTTTGTGGAGGTAAGAATTCTCCTGGGCAGGTGTGAGGACAACATTGATGTTGAACTACTCGTGTCTGGACACGGTATGGAGTAAGTGACCGTCTTCTTTGTGGTTCGCGGCTTGGAGAACGGTAGGTCCTTCTTGAGTATCGATCGTAAGAATTCCGTCTTGGGCATTGATATCTGTGTGATTGATAGTTCTTGTACCGATGATGAGGAGACTCGTGGTTTTTGTACCGCGGAGACGGAGAACGGGAATAATGACGAGGCGATTGGTTGTGTCTGCGGGACTCCAATCGTAGTCCCCGCTGGGAGTTTCCCGATTTGGAGGGACAATTTTTAGCCAAATGATTATTAGATTTACAACACCAGCATTCTTTTCCTGATCCTTGTGGAGATGATGGTCGGCTAGTAGAAGAATTTGATGGTGATGATGCTGGAGAAAATCTTGTTCCTTTACGTGGCTTTCTTTTGAGCCTGGATTTGTCTTTTCTGTCTAGAACCTGGAGTTTGTTGACTTGTAGCTTTTCAAGCTGTTCCACTACCTGTTCTAGTCTAGTAGCGACGGCTGTAGGTTCTTCATACAAAGATCTTGATCTCTCTATGTCCTTCAAAGTTTTAAATAATTCTTTTGTTGTAGCCGGCTGGACAGCCTGATCCGCCAAACGTTTATGATAAAAGGGTAGCAGTCCTTTTTTGATTCGGATTAATATTGACTTGTCACTGAGAGACGGATCAGCTTGTTTGATTAATTTGAGCATAGCATAGTAATACTTTGAAATTGACTCGTCTGGAGCCTGTCTTCTTTCATCCAATTGTCTTTGGGCGATGGTTTCATCAATTTTGAAGGCGTCCAGAAATTTTGTTTTCAACTCGTCCTTTGCTGTTGTACTTTGGATTTCTGCAAAGTACCAGTTTTGTGCTTCCTCGTTTAAAAACAATGGGAAATTCTTGACAAAATCTTCTTCTTTTGTGTATCCGGCAATTGTAGCATGTCGTTCTATGTTATCAAAGGCCAGAATCGGATCATCTTTTTGGGGGCAGAACGGGGAAATTTTGTGAGACTCAATGAGTTGAGTAATAGGGACTGATGGTGGAGCCATATTGTATTGATCTGAATAATGCGAATAAAATGCTGAGGTTCCAAAGAACAATAAAAATGCAAAATTATAAATTTGACGAGCCGAATTGGCTTCAAGTGGTTGTGTGAAGATATGAATGTCGGGAATGACTAAATAATTTTCTCGACGGTGATGGTGAAGATTAGGAAATAAATGAGGAAATTCTAGAAGCAATAGTTGGCGGTTTATATTTTCTTCCAATGCTTCAAAGGTGTATTCACTACTAAAAAATTGTATGCGGCGGGTTTTATCTACAGCGGTTGCTTCAGCATCGGAAAGATAAGACGGACTGTCTGGATCGTTATGTGCAGATTGTAATAGGACTTCAAAGAGATCCTCAGCTAGTTTCGGGTGGCTGCACAATAATTTTGGGGTTGGGTCGTCGTCTGTGTCTGAAGGAGTGTACGAGAATTCTAATAATTCACCATCGAATTTATAAGATGGACTCTTTTGGAAGTTGTGGATTTGACCCTCAGGTTTGACCTCGTTATCGTTGTTGTCATCCTGTGTAGGCGAGTGATGAATAATAGTTTTGTTTAGGTCGCTGTCCTCATCATTGTCATCATCATCATAGACATAAGTGACTACTTGTGATGGATGTGGAGAGGCAGGTTCAATCGGTATGGGTGTTGAAGGGTGAACTGCAGCGCCGGATTGCGTGGCTGATATCACGGGTTGTGAAGTAGATGCACCGGAATGTTTGTCCTTTGTCGTATTTCGGGGTGCATACGCTATTTCAAATGCGGTATCTACTGTGGATTTTATTTGAGCTTTGGCGGTAGGATTATCTTTTATTTTGTGGCGTGTGACTCGGGATCCACTGGTGGTTGAGGATTCACTGTCAGACGATGATGGTTGTTTATCCCCCATTTATGAAGAGTAACAAAGAAAGTTGGGGGTTGTCCGGCATTGTGAGGAAAAGAACTAATTGAGCTAATGGAAGAGAAAAAGGCAAAGATCAAAGGCGGAGGAGTGGATAGAAAAGATAAAGATAGAAAGAAAAGGGAGGTAAATAATTTGTGGTTTTTATTGCGTTGTGTTGTACTTTTTCCGAACAGGAAAAGTCGTCCTAATTCTAAACCCCGGATCGGGTAAATATGCACTGTATTCTACACCTCAGTTAGGTAAATATGCACTGTATTCTACACCTCAGTTAGGTAAATATAAACTGTATTCTACACCTCAGTCAGGTAAATATGCACTGTATTCTACACCTCAGTCAGGTAAATATGCACTGTATTCTACACCTCAGTTAGGTAATTATGCACTGTATTCTACACCTCAGTCAGGTAAATGGATATTATGCGCAAGTAAAGCAAAAGTTAACTTACAGGTTATTGTAGTGATAGTAATTAAAGCTGGTGCACCAAAAAGCAGGCCATGGGGCAATCCGAGCTTCCCCGACGCGTCTTGGACTTTGTATTGCTCTTGCACAGGAACAATTTCAGAATCAACAGCAAATTAAATCTCACGTAGAAAATCCTGTACGAGACGTCTCTCGCCGTATGTGTATTCACTATTGAAAATGTTGAAAATTTTGTATCACAACGATCGTCGTGAAAACTCTATTTCCACCATGTTAGATAGTAAGATATGAGCCGATGTATAATGTACAATGATAAATAAATAATGATACACAAGAATATTTCTACTGAGTACAGCTCCGTCCTTTATTGTATTCACTGTGAGAGCAAGACAAGAGTCATTGTTTTTGGTGTGCGTCTCTCTATTTATAGAGATGTTGGCAATATGTAATCGTGTATACAATTGGGGTGTACAAATGAGATTGATTTATTACCCTATAATATTTTATCCTTAACCTAGTATAATACACTATAACTGAACTGTGGGTGGTAGATATGTAACACAATCCAATTAAACTAAATAATGTGGATGCGTAACACATTTTAGCTTGTCAAGAGTCAAGAGTCAGGACAAAGAAAATGTATGGTAGAGAATAGCGAATAGAGAATAGAGCGAACAAACTAGACGTCGTAAAAATGTCAAAAATTAATTACAAGGGAGCAATTGAGAATAATTAGTCGATTGAATTGACTTGCAAGTTGTGAAGAGAAGAGTGAAGAGCACACGAAGAATCACAATGAAAGATGATGGATTTTTCACTGAATCGTAAATGGTGAATGTGAAAATGTCGTAAATCTGTAATTTGTAGATTGTCGATTGTCGATAGTAAATATTCTAAAGTCCATTCCTTTTTCTTTTGTCTTTTGAATAAAAAATACAAACTGCCAGTAGTAAATTGCACTGTACTGTAAACTGTTGCTTGCAGATTGTAAAATAAATATAAAATAAATGCATATTGTGGAAATGAAAAAAAGAAACTCGAGGATCTTTTCATCATTTTTTGTAGATTGTAGATATTTATTTTACATATCATAAGTACACAATGAGGATTGGGAAGTGGGCAATGAGAAAAATAGAATTACACTTCAAGATGAACCGGTGCAAATCCTTTTTTTATTTGCAATATGAAATTATATATGTAAACTGATTTTGTCCAGGAAATCCAAAATAGTTCAACGCCGCTTAAACTTTATTCGTAAGAAAAAGTGAGTCAAATGTTAAACAGACTTGATTTTCTTGAATTCGAAACACCTATTTTACTTATATCGAGATTGAGTCTCAAGCACCAAGTTTTCTTTTTACGAATGATTGCTCTTTGTGAAAAATTAAAGTGAGAAATCAAATGCAGAATGTTTCATTTATCAATTACCAATTGAGCCACTGAGAAAGACAAATAACTCCAGAAAGTTTTTTTATTTTAAAAGTACTGTTTTAAATAGGTTAATTTCCATGGAAACTCTGGAGTTATTTGTCTTTCTCAGTGGCTCAATTAATAAAAAAGCAAAATACATGCTGTTGTCATGGTTATTGTAATCCGTTTTCTTTATCGTGAAATTGTGACGAGGAGAGTGACGACATTCCTCAAGACAAAGTCAACAAAAATTGGTGTGGATTCTTTCTCCATTTTGTTGAAACTTCCAACTTTTATCCCAACACTGGGAATTCGCTGGATTTCCTTGCTCATCTCTGCCCTCAAAATCCTACCCGTATTTTTATTCCCGTTGTCATTTGACTTTGATGTTATTTTTTGAGCAGTGAGGAGAAATTCCTGTTTCAACTGTTCCATTTTCCCCGGGATGCAAAAAGCGTGCCCGTACATGATGGTGTAAACCAGGGTCACGGCAACCGCGACATAGCCCATAAAAACAGCAAGAATCGGAAAATGCTCAGAATGACGAATGACGAAAAAGTAAAACATGATGGACATGGACAGAGAACTTATTTTCCAGGCAAAGATGACGAATGGAGAAGAGTTTGAAGAATTTTAAGCTATATATTGTTTCTTCCAGAGTCAACATTTTGCAACTTTTGTTTAGTTTTGTTTTATGCAAAGGGCAAAGGTTTTAGAGTTGTGTTTACAAAGCTTTTATGAAAATTATAAATGATCATTCAAATTTATATAATTTTTCCCTCTGAGAAAACAAGTTCAAATTCTACTAATAATTAATATTCAAAAGTCAAAATACAAAAGTCAGAAGACGCTGATAAAAACTGAACTGAATTTTACAGAGTTGAGCAGAGAAATGAAGGATTGCTAAAGGCACGAAAATGCCCGTCTTCGTTACAGGTTACAGGTTACAGGTGATTCCTATTACCTGATTTGGTTTGGTTTTATAGAGCTATCATTTCTCCTCGTATGGACATACCTAAAGTAACCACGGAGATGTCAAAGACTGATAAACCGTGTTAATTTACTCAAGTTGTCTTATCCTCCAGTTTATTCTCTTGAACGTTGAACATTGAGCAGAGAAATGAGAACTACTCGGACATTGGACGGCTCACATATTTTTGGTCTGGTTTGTTGCAGGATTCATGGAAGTTGGATATAATTCCGTGGTTCATATCGTAAAATGTAAAATGAAAAAGGAGGAATAAACGTCGTGTGTAGAGTTAAAGGAATGATTCACGTGTTAATTTATTATTCCGTTGTTTACTCCGACTCAGAATTGGACAAAAGTTATATAAATTTCTCTGTTTTACAGTTATCGCCACATTCGCTCAAACCACTTGATTAATCCATGATCCATGAGTATGAATATTGAATATTGATTATACGTATATTTTATATTTTGTAGTTGAGACTGTTTAATTATAGATATTTATTATTTTATTTAATATTGAATTTCCCTACGTTGTATTTTATCTCTCTCTCTGTGTATTCTATTCTATATTCTATTCTATTCTACTTTATTGGTATAATTCCCGAATTTTGTCCATGTTCATTCTACATTAGGGCGATTCAAACGTAAAAATCCCAAGTGTTCCCAATTCCCAAATCCCAATTCGCATGTTTAAATGACAGTAAATTAAGAGTGTTTTTTTTATTTTGTTTAGTTTGAACGCCGCTTAAACAAGAATTGCAGTTACACGAGCTATGATTTAAAACGGACAAATCTCAATTACATTGACTTGTATAGTTGGAATGTTTGTTTGAGTGGCGTTCAAATTGAACAAAAACTTGACATTTTTTTCTAGAGTCTAGAGTCTAGATCCTAGTTGTCATGACAATTCAAGGGATATGAGAGATGAGAAATGAGAGACACGACCAAAATTCCTCATTCCTCATGCATAAAAAGTCACACTACAAATAATATTAATATTATTCAATTCCAATTCTCAGTTCTCAATTCTTATGGCACTTTACAACAATAAATAAGGTATTGAATAATGCTCATCCCTCATCACATAATAATTCAACGCCGGTGGCAATACATTTTTCTTAGTAATTAGAACAAAGAATCAGGATTAGTCTTACACTTTATATTATTTAAATATCTGTATTTCCAAAGGAGCTCCTTCAATCTCATCCAATTCTCTTCAAACTCCCCACCCTTTTGACTTTTGACCAAATTCAGAAATCCAAGCTCCAAACTCTAAACTCTAAACTCCAAACTCCAAAAGACTGAAGCAACTATCAAAAATCAACTCTCAACAATGTAGAATATTCAGTACCAAGTTCACAGTCAACAGTCAATTATCAGCTGTCAACTGCAGAGCTGCTAACGAAAAAGTGCCATCTGTCCATCTGTCAAGAATGTCAAGTGGAAAGAGGAGAATCGCGAATGGAGACAAAAAGACCAAATAATTCAAGAATCAAGAATCAAGAAAAACCTCCACAGCCACACCAAACAACGTCAAGTCACATCAATTACAAAATACAAACAACACAACACAGAGTCACGAATTGAGTCAACCTGCATTTTAAATTTGCAGCTCAATCTTAATCTAAAGTGACAGAGTCCACAATACAATTCAATACAATACAAAAGAGCACACCCCAAAGAGCATAAGAAATTATTATAAAATCCAACTCTTGCCCATTCCATTTTTGTGGAGTGGAAATGGACAAAAGACAAAAGAACGATAGACGATAGAGGTGGACAAAATTTATTTACGTCAATCGTATTTATGTCAATAGTCAATATTCCAGATATCCAAAATTAGATGCATCAATAACCATTGGACAATCTTAACAACATAATCATTTCACATAAACATTTTTGACTCTTTTAATGTGCAAATAGCTCCAGAGTTAATGAGTTTCAGAGCTCCAACTTTCTCTGAATTCAGAGCGGGACCAGTAGCAGTGCTTGTGCAATTGTGAAACTGTGAAAGAAGAAAAGAAAGCGAGAAAAGCGGTTTGAGTTTCTAGATTCCAGACTCTAGATTCTAAATGTACTGTTCCATTCCGCATAAATAAGCATTGCTGTCTACGAGCTACAAGCTTTGCTACTCCCTACTCACCATTTTATGCATACGGCATATGTTCAAACTTGCTGTAAAATACTACATATTACAATGTGCTGAAGCAGAAAGTAGAAAATAGAATTGGCGCGCTATGTACACATATGCACTGTACAGTAAAATATGTAATGTACTCGTTGTGCTGACTCTCATTCCCAATTCCCAATGTCCAATGTACAAAACATTTACCTCATTTTCCCTCAGCAGTCCAATCCATTCCAGTCAACACTCAAACTCGCCTGTCTGTCAAAATCCTGAGCTTTTCTGCTTTACATTTTGTTTCAGAAGGGACCGGCGATCGTACTGAGCCAAAAGAGTCTCATTCCTCTTCATACAGACAGAGAGAGAGAGAGAGAGAGAGAGAGAGAGCTACAGGAGAAGAGCGCAGAGTGAGAGGGAGAGAGGAATTGAGAAATGGAATCCTTGTGCGTCGTACAACGTCCTATTGCATATTGAAGAAATTCATGCAGAAATGCAGCAGACAAAACTTTCTAATATTTCATGTGACTCACTCTCACATCTTTTCAATGTCACGAACATCCCTTTTCATTCTCATTCTCTCACACTCCAACTCTATTTGCTGTTCGCTGTCACTCTGGCTCTGCGTGTTCTGTATTGTGTAAAAGCACAACTACTGCCTTCACTCTTCACTCTCGATTCTTTATTCTTTATGCTTTGTCCTTTGCCTCTGAATTTACTCTCATTCTCATTTTGTATTACTTGGAGCCATTATAAAAATGCTGAATGTACAGTTAAAGTAGTGTTAAACACTCAAACCTCAACAGAGACTGAATGCTTTAGAAAAGGAGCAGAAATGAAGTGAAATACCATGTAAAATGCAATTGTCACCAAAAATAATTAAGAGGGAATTCAACGCCGTTTACAGTTTTTCATGTGATGCAAACAACTTCTGTAGCGTAGATGAACTAGAGTATATTGGGCATAGTATATTGGGATTTTTGTTGAAATATCTGATACAATAGCCTTTCTGGTTTTGCCTCCGGTCTGCGCGCGGAGCGTAGCCCACTTGTTGTTAATATAGAATGTTCTCTTTTATGGTAAAAGTTTCAATTTTTTCCGTATCCAATAAATTTCCATGTCAAATGTCACCCTCTCTGCAATTACCAATACCCAATGCAGCACAAAGAAGAATGAAAAAGGGATGTCCTTGTTTACTTTTTAGCCTATGTCAAACCCATATTTGTAGGTGTCACTAGTAAATAAATAAATAAATGCAGTAGAAAATATTTTGGAATAGAATCAAGAGCCAAGAGTCAAGAGTCATAAATAAAGAAAACCATAAATGACAAATGCACAGATTTAACGTTTCACGAAAACGGCAAACCGTAAACCGTAAAAACATCCGCTCTCATAAAAATTATTCCTACCGTAAACTTTATATTTCATGTCACAAAACACAGCACAGTCCAGTGCAAAGCACAATGACGGCAAACTATTGAATATTGAATGAATAATATTAAAATTTGATGTTGTGGTACAAAGTACAAATATCAAATATCTAATGTTTTGTTATGTAAAACGTTGCAGCTAAACGTAGAAATGACATGAGTAAACTTGAAATGTTGAAAACTTGAAGTGAATTTGAAAGAGATTGTAAAAATGCGTGAAAAGTAAAAAGAGATGCACCTATATTTCATAATTCATAATGAAGAAAATTTAAATTAAAACTAAATGAGACCCCCCACCGACTTTTATGCGTATTCGTATCTTTTAAAATGACAGTGAAAATGACAACCAGAACCACAACTCAATTTACCTTTACGTCAACTCAAATTACTCTCCTTGTCACTTGAAAATTACTTTTGTGGTTTGTGAAAACAAAAACACAAGATCAAACATGAAACATGAGCACACATAAGACAAGTGTAAAGTGTATAATGAATATCATTACGAAATTCGTCAATTGCACTAGAATTGCATTGGGAATGAAATTACAATGGAAAATAATGCGTAAAACATGAATTAATTTTTCAACTACCCAAATATTTCTAGAGATGAGAGATTAATCAATGATAAAAACTGTTCAAACTAATTCTGACGGAATTGTAACTACATTAATTTAATGGAATGAGCTGACAGTGTTAACGAAGCTCAAAATTGGCAACATGCGGTCTTATTTTTAAAAGAACTCTGATAGCTCATTTTGCCCCATTATGACGTCATCACCGAAAAGTGAGTGATACTTCAAAGCCGATCAAACATTTTGAGTCTGTATTTCTATCATACAAACATTTTTGTACTTCACACTCAACGTCTACAGCGATAGAATAATTTTTGCAAAACAGAAGAGTAAATTGTTTTTTTTTTCTAAAATAGTTGAAATGTTATTAAACAATTTCGTATTAATTTTTAGTTGTGATTTTAATTGTCAGTAATGAGCAATTAGATAAACTTGTAGCGTTTCGTAAAAATAATTTGTATATCAATTTAATATTTTAATTTACATCTAAATGACGATTCCATTTAATTTTAATAAGGAAGAATGAAATAATAATTATCGTAACTTTATTCTTCATATTTAAATTAGTAATTTTAAAGTAATAAAGTAATGGTTTTCATTTTGATACTAACAGGAAAACAAAAATCATGCTTTATTAACAATTTTATTATATTATTATTATTAATATTGTTTTACTAACTATTAATAGTAATAATAATAATTACTATTTATAAGTTTGTTTTGGCATGAAGATTTCGATAAAATTTTACTCATAATTTATTATTAACGAGTTTACGCAATCATTTTAACACAGAAAACACGATTATAGCCCAATTAAACAATCATTTTTAAATGTGAAGGAAGTCAAAGCTAGTTCCTCTTTATTTTACGGTTTGATTTTGCTGATTTTTTTATTATTGCCTGTGGGCAGAAATGTATGTTGAACAAAACAGAAATTTTGGCTTTAAACTAGCCAAAACAATGATGATTTAAATCGCAAGGGCTAATTATGATGTAATTACAATATTAATTAGTTAGTAATAATAGCAATAATAATTATTATTATGATCGTAAGTGTTTAAAGAATAAGAAACAGTCAGAACATAATGGAAAAAAGACAGAAAAGAACTGCCCATTCTTTTAAACGGCGTCCAGCTTATGCAAACAATGATCGCAATTAAAAAAGTATAATTAACTACAATCCAGTTAAGTTTTAAATA
>JABASP010003378.1:0-14237 GCA_019776565.1 Sminthurinus signatus
TGGGCAATTTCCATCACAACATATATGATACCGTGCTAAATGGGTTAAGTCAAAATTAAAATAATTAGAAGCTTTGAATTTTAAAATGTTAATACTGAATATATTTACCCTTTTTATGATTTCCATAATGTACTTGCACTTAGAAAATATTAAAAATACGTAGATTATAACATTGATACAGAATCTTCTTGTCAATATTAAAGGAATATTTCAGAGATTAAGTAAATAGTATTTCAAATGGTATTCATATTTACTGAATTGAATATTCAATGAGTGTACAGTGTACAGTATCACCATATATGCAGTCAGATTTCAGATGTGTGTACTCTATATTCCCTCCATCTTTCTGTATTTCTTTTGTTTCTCAGAAATTGTCTCTGTCCAGTTGAAAATTGATAGTTTGTTATATTTTATAGTGTTTTTGAGCAGAAACAAAGGGCCTTTAGATTTTATGGCTTCTATTTGCAATTTTCGTTATAGTCAGTCAGATTGAGATACTTTTTGTTTGAATATTGTAGATTCGAGGCACTTTGTATAAATTATTTCACTTGTTTTTTTCAACTACATAATATGTGATAGATGGCTGATTTGGAAACAATGTCATTTTGAAGCTGCAATGATGTATCTTTGTTTTTCTGTTTTTCATTTCCCTTGTTCTATTATTTATACGAGCTACTTTGTACGACTGTTGAAATGTCCGTAATAATTGTTCATTCACTCCTTTAAGATTTTCTAAGTTTAGAATAAAGTTTCCACCTCACATACTCATAGAATAAGTTAATAGTCGTTTCATGATCCATTTTGATGTTTCATTGTAAAAGTCCATGTGAAATGACAAAAAAAATCAAACATATGAGAAATAATACAGTCACAAAGTTCTTTTTCATTTGTTTTTACAGCGGAAACGGTTCGTAGTAACGATAATGAAAGTTCAGAGGAGTCCTCAGAGGATTCTGATTCTTCTTCTGCGGAATCCATTCCGATTACCGATGGATCTACCCAATCAGATGATGAAGATGTGCAACAGAAACAACAACAGCAAAAACAACAACAACAGAAACAGCAACAACAGAAACAACAACAACAGAAACAACAACAACAGAAACAACAACAACAGAAACAACAACAACAGAAACAACAAGAGCAAAAACAACAACAGCAGAAGCAACAACAACAGAAACAGCAACAACAGAAACAACAACAGCAAGAACAACAAAAACAGAAACAACAAACGGCACCTTCATCGTCTTCTGGAGGTGAAAGTAGCCGAAGAAATGTTGATCAAGGTCCAAATCAAGGAGTGTGTGGAAAAGTCCAGAATAAAAAAACAAATTTCCAACCGGTAACGAGAGACCGACCAGTACCAACAACAGCAGCAGCATCATCTTCTCAACAAGGAAGTAGTCAAGGAACTTCTCAGAGAAGGTCAGCTAGATTGCATCTGTCAAATGTAGGTGAGCAAGTGAATCAACCAAACAGAATAGTTTTTTCACCACCACAACCAATACCATCATCCACTAACCGAGGAAATAGGAGACCACCCCCTAGATCCCGCGATGATCCTAATTTTGCAGCCAGCCGGCCTGATGTGAATGAATTGTTTCGAGAAGTTGAGGATGCAGAGACTAATTTCGCACAGATAATGAGGAACCAAAGACAACAATTTCAACAAACTGCTCGTATTTTCCATGAGCTCACGGATGTCAAGAAGGATCTTTTGGAATTCCGTGATGAAAACCGACGAGAAACTGCAACAACCAGACAAATTTTGATAACTCATGAGACAAGGTTGAGAGAACTACAAGAGGATATTAGAACTCTTCTTAGGTGAGCCAAAAAGCTTATACTTAAAGTTAAGAATTCAAAAATGCAAAAAATTAATGACTGAATTTTTTTGGGTCAAATATAATAGACTACAAATATATTATAACTTATAACGTCCATAATCCATATAATCCGTAATTCACATTTCACATGAATTTTACATGTTTTATGTTTTACATTTTGCTTCTTTTTTTACTGGGTACGGAGTGTATATTATTCATTTTATGTTTTATGACCAAGATTCAACTTTAATTTACACTGTTTTTTTACTATTCCTTTATGTAATATTTAGGAGAGCTCCAGCCGCACGTCAACTGAGGCAGGTCGAATTCATGTGTTCGAATTCTGATGGGACACACAGGTACCCTTTTGCCTTGGAAGCACAAGAACTAAATGGTATGAAAATATCTCCAGCTCACAATGATTATTCAGAATTCCAAATGATAATAATTATTATAAACATTTATTCATTTTATTATGAAACCATGATATGAAATATGAAACTAATTAGATACAATTCTACATACTTAGATATTACACAACACTACTAACGAATCTTTGTTTTTTGTTTGATTTCTTTTCTCTGTGCGACTTTCTAGGTTATGAACATTTTTTCTGCCCGCGCTGCCCAGGGGTTTACAAAAATGAAGCAGGCTTGAGACAACATATTAGAAAAGGCACTAAAACGTGCATATGCCAATGTCCTCCTGCTCCCTGATGAAAAATAATAATATATTTGATAAATGACACAGTGTACTTTTTTGTATAATGTATAATATATACTTTACTTTATTTATTACGTCTTGTTATGAGTATAAAATATTTTGAAAGTTTTAGCATCTATGAATTATTATTTTGGATTTGTATTCATGGAGTCCTTATTTCTTATACATCGTGTTTTATATTATGTACATGTATGCAATATGTACATATGTGTTGTATTTACAATGAATCGTTATAATTGTAGTACCATAATATATTATAATTATTCTTGATTATTCACTATCAACCGAATGTTTTTATTTTACTGTTTTTAAAAATATGTTTTATGAATAAGGGAATAATAATTTAACCCTTGTTCCTTTTACTGAAGGAAATTTTCATGATTACTGGTGAAACTTTATGTTATATAATTTACAGCCTTTGACAGAAAATTTTGAAAAAAAATTTGAATAATGAAAAAGATTTTTTATCTTCGCTATAAGTTATAATATATGTTATGTTATCTGAGTTTTATCAAATAGAATTAAGAATAAACTAAATAAATATATATCATTATTATTTACGTATATTTAAAAAAAGCTAATCCAGTGTTTTATGAGTGCTTTCTTTTTTCTACTTTCACTTTGTTCTTTTTAGCGGAATCTGACTTAAAGCGTTTTTCGATCCTCCATGTTAATTTTTTCTTGATATGGAATTTAATGATATAAAGAGTCTCTGGGCTTGTTTTAGTTATGAAATTCAAAAAATGAATTTTTGTTTTAAAACTGAAATTAGGAGGTAGGAAAATTCAGCAAAAGTATGAGTTTTCAAATATTTAGTTGCAGGTATAAATGTTTTTGTTTTTCCAGTAAATTTCGTCATCTTATCCAGTATCGAGTATTTGAGGGTCGTTTTATATCGAGTATTTGAGGGTCATTTTATTTGTTTGTTTAGACTTTAGACAACACGAGAGATTTGAAGTACATGATTTATTATTTGACAGAAACTTGAGATAACGAATGTTTATCTAGTTTAAAAGTCTTTTCAGTCTTTAACATCTAATTTTCAAGTTGTTTGTTGTTTGTATGCATACTTACTATTCAAGTGTACAATGCACACACAATACACATGGAATATTGTATACTTTGAGGTTTGAGGTGTTATAATAATTTCATATTGTGTAGTTTTCAGTTAGCGTACAAACAATTATTTAATATTTTACATGTACCATACAATACAAAATACAAACTTTACACGTGGAATTTTTATTTCTCTTGCATAAAACCGGTATTCAAAAATCATCATCTCTGGTTTATACTTTAGATTAAGTACGATTCACACTCCACCTTTTTTAATTATGAATAAATTTCGTGTTAAATGTTAAATACCTATGCACGTTTTACATTATCATTTTTATTAGAAATTAGAAAAGCACATTCATGTCTTACTGAAAATTAAAAATTAGCTAGTGTACCGATGTAGAGAAATGTGTAACATAGTCTAGCTATTGATACTTATGCTTTATGCTGATTGCTGATATAATGGAAATGGATACATTTAAAAAAATACATTTTTGCTAATCATTTTCCTTCTCCTATGATAAACAAAACTCTATACACTAAACACATTTTTGAGTGTTAATGTTAAGGTCATGTACATTGTGTATCGTACATTTTATGTTTAGTGTGCATATTTTGAAAGTTCACAGTTCAATTATCCTTTGATATTCTCAACCACATAATAATATCATAATAATATGAAACAGATGCACTATGTTCATTTTTATTTTTTATGAAATAGGTATGAATAAAACATGAAACATAAAAAAATAATATCTTATGCATGCATGTAGCATGTAGTTTATTAGAATTTAGGAGAGTGGGAAACGAGAAACGAGAATGAAGGACGACTCAATATTCAATATACTCATTTATTCACCGATATGTAGAGATAAATACATTTTTTCGTGGGCAGGTCTTTTTGATACTTTTGCCTTTGGAGTGTGTGTGGAGTTGTGGCGGATGGCTCTTTTATTTACAGTTTCATATCGAATTGAGGCATCCACCCAGACACACACCACTTTTAGTTGGCGGAGCACAGAGTGAAGAGTGAAAGAGGAATTCATGTCTGTGTATTCTGTTGGCACAATTTCGAGTTTAGAGAATCGAGAATCCAGAGTACACATCACAATAGACAAAGTATAGAGTGTGCAGCATAAAGTGGGCAAATAGAAAGGTATAAAAGAGATTTAACTGTAAAAACTTTGTGTATATTTTGTATGAGTTGGGTTATGTGCTATATTGAGTGTATTGAACGGATAAACATGTGATAGTTCCTGCCTTCTTTTTTCTCTCATCATTTTTGGCAGTTGTTGACGACTCACTACACGTGTCTCTTTTGTATCTTGTATCTACATACTAGTAGATACTAAATAGACGTTGCACATAAAAACTAAAAACACAAATGTGAATAGTGAACACTGTGCGTGCCGCATACACAGAATACAGAATAGTAGGAATTTTTCTCTTGTTTATCTATTAAATTTACTACATTTATCCACACGGAGGATTAGGAGGGAAAATGGGACGAAATTTAATCGGTGCCATCGACCAGGGAACTAGTTCTTCCCGGTTTATTGTAAGTATAAAATCTTGAATCTTCATTCTTCATCCGTCACTCAAAAGAATCTACAGATATAATATCTACCGAGAAGAAAGAACGACAGTTAAAATTATGATCGCACTCTGTATATATTTTAGATATTTGAAGCCAATAATCCAAAATCCCTTGTCCAACATCAGATTGAATCGGAGAGAACCTATCCACATGAAGGATGGGTCGAGCAGGTAAATATTAAATTGACACAATTTTCTGTATAACTTTTTTCATTGCTCTTTTTAATTTTTCAACATAATAAATTGAATAATATCTGATGTATTTTACTTATTTTAGGATCCGGCGGTTCTCCTTGCAAATACATTGACTTGTATAGACCGAACGATAGAGAAGATGAAAGTCATGGGACTTGACCCGAACGATATAAAATCGGTTGGAGTAACAAATCAGCGAGAGACAGTTGTAGTCTGGAATAAAGTTACTGGAAAACCTCTTTATAATGCTATTGGTAATTTTCATGTATTCATGTACTCAGATTTTATTGTTGATTTTTGACAAGTTTATACAATGTCCAATGAGAAATCTTTTTCTGCACTTTGTCTTTGACCAAAGTTTGGCTGGATAACAGAACCATTCCAATGGTAGAGAAGATAAAGAATCAACCGGATGGAAAGGAAATGATTGAGAAGATCAAAGGAATCAGTGGCCTTGCTGTAAGTAACTATTTCAGTGCTCTCAAGATGACTTGGCTTCTAGAAAATGTACAGGAAGTGAATACAGCGGCCGAGGAAGGAAAGTGCATGATGGGCACTGTTGACTCATGGCTCATTTGGGTACACATAATAAAAGAATATATCATAATTTTCATAACTATTGTTATTTGCATTTTTTTATATCTAATATTATGGTTGCATTACACATTACATAGAATTTGACTGGTGGTCCAAAAGGTGGGATTTTCATTACGGATGTGACAAATGCCTCTAGAACATTACTCATGGATATACAAAGTCTCCAGTGGGATTCATTTTTATGCTCGTAAGCTTTTAATTGTATTATTTTCATTTATCAAAAGTTGGGACAAAATAAGTTCAAGTTTGTAGTTGACAGCTAATGGATTAATATGACACTGCACATTGAAGATCTTTTTCTCATTTGAAATTCTGAATTCTGTAAATAGCTACTTCAAAGTTCCCATGAATTTGCTGGCTACAATCAAAAGTTCCTCAGAGATTTATGCACACATGGTGGGGACTCAAATCCAAGGCGTTCCAATCGCTGGTGTAAGTTTTTAAAACAAATTAAATTAATTCTTCATTATACTGACTATAGTGAATAGTTTAAAGTTTAAATATATCTTGACAACTATTAAACTTATTTTTCAGTGTATGGGAGATCAACAAGCCGCTCTTTTAGGCCACAAATGTATAGTTCCGGGAAATGTCAAGTGTACATTTGGTACTGGATGCTTTCTCTTATTCAATACGGGTGAAAAGATAGTAAATACTTCTCATGGACTTTTAACAACGGTTGGATATAAATTGGGAAAGAGGCCAACAGTTTATGTGAGTAATTTCATTAGTATATTATTGTACTTTTCACATTTATTTTAAATCCATCTTCAGATTTAAGATCTCACTGTATTTAACTAAAACATGATTTGTAAAAGACAGGAAAATAATTAACTAACCAAAGTTTCCTTTTCTGCATATGTATGTACTCAGGCTTTAGAGGGAAGTGCAGGAGTGGCTGGAGCTGCGATGAGGTTAGATTTAAAACAATAGGATTTCTTTGAAATGTTTCCAATACTATTTTTCCTATTCTCTGGTAATTGATAATCATCTTATGATATTTGCAAACTAAATATTTGTTTTAAAAAATTGTGTGTAGGTGGTTGAGAGATAATCTTGGGATTGCCTCCAGTTATGAAGAATTGGATACAATGGCAGCGAGTGTCAAATCATCAGAAGGTACATCAGATTAATCAATAATCAATACATAGAAGATTTAGCACACGTGGAATATTTTCCTAAAATGAATAATAAATTCGGATGCTGAATAACGAATCCCTTTTAACACACACAATTTCAGGTGTCTATTTTGTTCCGGCTTTCAGTGGTTTATTTGCACCTCATTGGCGGAATGATGCTCGTGGAATCATTTGTGGACTCACTGAACATTCGACAAAAGCTCATATAGCACAGGCATCATTTGAGGCAACTGCATTCCAAGTCAAAGATCTTTTAGTAGCAATGAATAAAGAGTGTGGATTTCCATTAACTGACCTCCAAGTTGACGGTGGAATGACCAACAATGAAAGATTTATGCAACTTATCGCCGATATAATTGGAATCAAAACATTGAGAAAGCAAGAGTGTCAAGCTACAGCTATCGGTAAAAGATAATTCAGAAGTCTAACATACGCAAATAATTTGCAAGCTATTTTATATTCTATGATTCTGAACTCTGCACTCACATTCAATTCTGTTTAAAATATCAATTTTCAATCCTATAAAAACTGATTGTGAAGTGTAAAAATATCATTCAATGAACTAGGAGCTGCAATGGCTGCAGGAGCCGCGGATGGAATCGAAGTCTGGGATATATATGGAGAAGAAAAGGCAAAAATTCCATGTGATGTATTTAATCCTAAAACTTCAATAGAAGGTAAAATACGAATACCAAGATTTTGAAAGACACAAAAATTAAATGAACAGTTTGTATAGACTGTAATAATTTGTAACCCTTCTCTTTTAGTTCTTGTTTTTGGTTTATAAATATTGATATGTATGATACCATTCTTTGTTTTTCAGAGCAAGAAGAGAAATATGAAAAGTGGAAGGACGCAGTACAAAGGAGTTATGGACACTGACATAAGTACAATAGACTATAGTCATAAAATCAATATATAAACTCATTTTATAGTTATGTAAAATGTGGATAATATCAACTTTTCTAATTTCTAACCTTACTATGAAGTATTATTTGAATTATTTAAGTTTTACAAATGCGCTCTTTCAATGCAATATTCAATATCAAATATTTTAATATTATATTATTCACACTTGAAACATGAAAAAGGCAACAGTCAATTTTATGTGTTTATGTCCAGTTCCAGTTCAAGTTCAACTCATTGTCATTGGCAGTTCAATTGAAATTATTTCAAATAATCATATGTAGATGAACTTGAACTGGACCCTTTTATTAAGGGACAAGTGTGACTAAACATATAATTTAGTTATCCGAGTCTGAGACTAATATCCAAAATACATAGAAAATATTTACAAAAAAAAGAGACAAAATAAATTTTTAAAAATATTCAAAGTGACATAAAAATCTACCTACACAGGACAAACCAGTGAAGTTTTAAATCCAAAACACATATATTTGACATTTTTCATCACACATCCTACCGTCAATATAGTCTATAGTGTTTTTAATACTGAAAAGGAGTCCACTGGAATTAGTGGAAAAAAGTAAGCCAAAAAAATAAAAAATACCATCGCATGCTTTCAGTAGGCATAATGTTTAATCTGCACATTTATAAACATAATTCACTTGTACATATTTTATACAACCCAGTGAAGTAGTAAGCAATATAATTATATATTATGATATTATAGTATAGTAACTATTAACTATACAGTATTATAGATAGATTTTGCACGAAGCATTCACAACACAAATGCTCTTAATATTTAGCTTTGTATATTCTAAATTCTATTTTCATGTGTGGAACAGTGACAAGCTACTAAATATTTTTATTAGTGTTCCAGCTTTCTAATAAATTTTACCTACATATTTTATACATGAAGCTCCTATCGATGTTGTACTAAGTATCATGAGCAAAAAGAATCAGAGCACATTTTTTCATAAAGATAACGAACGTAACGAAACATTTGTTATGTATATACATATATATTATATGCAACATGTATAATGTAGAAGATATAAGTAGTACTTATTAAGTACATCAAATCACATCAGGACCAAAAGTCAATGATAAAATACATGAATAGAGATAGCAAATAGTCAGCACTTTTGTTTTCAAAGTTTGGAAAAACACTGTGATAAACATATTTACACACGTATACATAATGTTAGTACTAAGTACACATAATAATATATTATGGCTATATTTGGATGCTACATCAAATATAAATTATATTTGACTCTAATATTAGGATGATATCAACTATGAAATATACGACATAATAATATAAAACCAACTGATACCTACAGATATGATTAGGATTCGGCTTACAAACTATTCTAAGTATATTATATTTTGATTTTTGATACACACACACACACACACTTTGTATAGTTATTCGTTATTTTTCATTATTCTCCTCTATCAAATACCAAATACCGTTTAATTATACATAAAATAGGACATTAAGCACTTACAAAAAGTGTCATTTGTAAAATACATTTAGGAAAAAAATAAGATTGGATTTTAAATTTTAATCCTTCCTCATTATTTCTGAATTCAATTGGTAAGTAATGTAAAACTGAAAATTGAAAATCTATCTATAATCTATAGATTGAAAAGAACTTTTGTTCAGATACAAATTTTACACTCTCAGTATTCAATACTCAAAATTCTAAATAAAAAATAACTGATTTGATTTACTTTTTAATGTTCAATTCTCAACTATTTTAAGGATAGACTGACAACTTCAAATAATACGCGAAACATGGAAAAGTCGACATTTTTAATGCTGTTGTTCATTGCTGGAACTTTTATCAGTTCCTCTTGGTGCATCTCCATTCCTTCTGTTCAACTTACACAAATCCGAGTTGGAAATGCAGAAGAGTGTAACAATGATACTCGTCTTTGTGACACTAGTAAAGGATTGGAATGCATTTATGGTTCATGCTCTTGTTTAGTAGGAGAAGGATTTGAATATAATACTGCCAGAGACAGATGTGTCGGACAATTTAGTTCACAGTGTAATACTGCCAATGATTGTACGGACAACGCGGAATGCATTGGTAAATAACAATTAGGACTATGATTAAAATAATATTAAAATAAATTATATACTCTGTATAAATAAAAAGTAAAAATTGAATTCATTTATGTATAACCAAAAAAAATAGAGCTATTCTGTGCCTGTTCCGCCGGTTACACACCTACTCGAAGTTATCACTGTAAGAGATCTAATGGCCTAAATTGTACAACAAATGTGGACTGTAATGAAGATCGACAATTAACTTGTAGTGAAAGTAAAAAACAGTGTGAATGCAATTCAGATTCACTTATCTTTGATCAGGATACTGGATTTTGTGTGTCAAAGGTCGGTGAAAAATGCGACCCATTTCTTGATCCTTTAGGTTTCCCCATTGGAAGAACAAGTTTGAAATGTTCAAATAGTGCACAATGCAAAAAGACCAATGTCAATTCAAGCGATGGACTCCCAACATACAAGTGTGAATGTAATTCGGATCAAGAACAAGACGGAAATGCTGCTCAATGTAAAGCTACTGAAACAACCAAAGGAAGTGCTGGAAATCTAAAAGGAACCTTTTCTATAATCTTTACACTAGTGTCAGTCATCTTTTTATACAAACGTTTCTACTGAGGAGTAAATAATAATAATTATGATTTATATCTAAGTTATTGTATGTATTTATAAACTGTAATAATTTAAAGAGTAAAAATTTAACAGTCACAACTACAATTATTTGAAAATATTGTAGCTCATTTAATCAAACAAATGATTCATTAAATTTCCTAGTACAAATCTTGAATATAAGAATCTACCCAAATGTAAATTCTTTTGTCGATTTCATTTTTCATTATTATATAGAACAAAATACATGTGTAATATGTATTTACAAAAATATAATATGAATATCACTAAAATTACTATATTAAGAACTATCAACTGGTCATTTTTGAATAAACATATTATTACTTTGCACTTTACAATAATCTTAAAATTCTGTAAGAAAGTAGATATTGAAGTCATTTAACTAAGACGAAGCATCATGCAGTTGTGATTTGAGAAAAAAAAACTATTAAAACAACTCTTAGAATATTCATTTCTTAAATATGAAAAACGATATATAAAAGAGATATATGTACAGAGACAAGACGTATAAAAACTGAAAAAATATATTAACCATGATATAATTAAGAGAAAAGAAAAACTAGCATAATATGCATGGTTACATATTACAGTATTACGAAATAACGATAATAATTATTAGCATACTAAACACTCTATAGAAAAATATACGGAGGGTAGAATATCAAATATCATACTACTTAATAATAATATATTAATAATAAATCATAACACATAATATATTATTCTATATTGTAGGACTTACAAAAATGCAAATACATTTATATTTGAATTTCAATCTTGGATACTCATTTCTTACTCCTCTTTCTTCCACTTTGATTCTCCCTGGCTGAAGGATTTGTAGCTATAATGACGTTTGTCATTCATATATTTTCCATATTCTTTGTATATCTTCAGAGCCTCGTCCATTTTTTTTAGTTCAATTAGAACATCGTGATATTCTAAATACACGGCTCTAGTGTTTTCACTTTCATCTCCATACTTTGCTTTAATTGCTGAACACACTTGTTCATAAACTTTGAAGGCCTCTTCAAACTCTCCTCTCCTTTTATGAAGTCCAGCAATTTCTCTCTGAACCAATGTTATTTCCAGCTTCAACTCAACCTGAGCATCCTCTTCTTCGTCATCCTCTTTTTCGTCATCATATACTTCAACTAAGGCTTCGAGACAAGATTTCAAAACTTCAAGAGCTGTATCAATTTCTTTGTCACTTGATTTTAAAAAACACCCAATTGTCTTTTTTAATCCAATCACTTTCCTATCTTTCTCCTTGTCAAGAGTTGAGGCTAAATTAACTACAAGTTTTAAAAGTCCTTTGAAGGACAAGGCTGACCCTCGAGAAGTATTTAAATCTTTTAACTTACTTTGGCTTCCATATGAAAGCACATGATTTAAAATTTGTTCTAGTTGGTTTTCATTTTTCATTACTTGGATTGACCAATAATGCCAAATTTGTTTGCTCAAACTAGACATCTCAATTACTACAGGTCTTTTCTTCAAATCACAGGTAATCAAATTTTTTTTCTTGAGAAGAGAAATAGCTGGATCCACTTTTTCATTATGAAGACAATGTTGAATCATCCTTTTTGTCACTATACTTGGAGAGCTGGAAGTATTTTTGTTTTTATTGAACCACAATATGGCTAAATACTCAATTATTTGAAGAGCAATTGATCCATCCGAATCTTCTTCATCAAAATCATCCAAAATTTTATCCGCTTGTTCTTGTGAACTCTTAGGTGGTCTATACAATATAAAAAATTATGAAAAATTACAAAAACAATTCACCATAATAATTAATAACTGTTTTAGAGTGCTACTACTTATAATTGAAAGTATTTTAATTATTAAGAAAATTAATTACATAAATGCCCTTTAAAATAAAAAATACTTACGATGCAGTCTCCTTTGAAGATCTGTTAAATAAGTTGGATCTAGAACTTCCAGCTTGAGAATCAAATCTTGTCTTTTTATGAGTACTTGTATTAATTTTTGCTGGAGACAAAACTGGTGAAGTAGATGACCTCGTTGAAGATTGTGTTGAGGTCTCGTATGCAGAATCATTCAAATCGGTATCATCATGCTGCCTTTTATTTCTCGAGTCCTATAATATACATGAATGCAATATAAATTATTACAATGATTATTTCAATGCTCAAAATATATTTTAAATATTGCTACTACATATTATCATAATACTACAAAAGATTTTTTTTTTTCATTTTTAATAGAGAAATTATTCATACAATACAATAAATATGATAATAATAAAACGTACTGATGAAGGTGTCGAAAAATCACTATGGGTAGTGTCAGTCATGTTGGCCCTTTGCTCCATGTCTTGGTTTTGTTTATTCATCTAGAAGAATAATAATAATATTATAGTATGATACGTATGATATATATTTAACAAAATTTATTATTTATTATTCATTACTACAATGACATCACTTTTTTAATGCATAGAGATCAAAATTGTAATAGTAATCGCAAAATTGATTAAAGATTAAAAATTTTACCTCGTATAAACGTTTCTTAAGCGCCGCAATTTGAGTAGTTTGACCAAATGAAGTTTCTCTTGATACTTTCAACTTACTCTCTAATTGTTCTTGGCCCTTTTTCAGCTGTTATAAATTAAAACAAAATATAAATAATCAATATCAACCAATACCATGAGGATTTTCATCATAATACATTTTAAAATTTTGAATGAAAAATGAAAATAATAATTATTGTACCTCTTCGACGACCTCCTCCAATTCTGCAATTTTATTATCTTTTTGAACTACCATTTCTTTCATATCTTCGGAACTTTGATGTAATTCATTAAACTGGCCTTTTAGCTCATTGTATTCTATTTCTACTTCTTCTTTTCTGTCTTTCAGCTATAGCAAAATTTAGACCAACATTACACAATAATTATTATGTAATTACTTCATATGAAAAATAATAGTTTTTTGCTGTTTATTTTTTAGAAAAAAAAGACAAAACAAAGCAATGTATCATACCTCTTTAACAGTCTTGTCGTTGTCATCAGTTAAAGATTTCACTTCTTTCCTGACTTTATCCAAAAACGCAGAGCGTTGTTCAGCCTTTGTCTTGAGAATGTTTTCAATAACTTTCTGATTTACTTTTGCACAATCATCATACTCCATCACGAGCTGATTAATATTTCTGTGATGAACGGGTGTTTCACTATCAAATTCACCAACAAAAACTACTTCTTCTTCTTGTTCTCCTTCATCTTTTACTACTACCTAAAAAATACGAATCTATTTTAAATATTTGTGTAACATAATACTGACCATCCGAGAAAACAGATAAAATATATCTATTATTATGACATGTAAAACCTACGTGTTCACAACTCCCATTGTAAATTAATTATAAATTATAATAATATTGTCGTACCTGTGTTGGTGGCTGTTGCTTTTCATCCATTTTAGGGACTTTTCATTCGTCAGTGTGTAGTTGTTTTTGTTGTAGTATATACGGAAT
>JABASP010003379.1:0-14235 GCA_019776565.1 Sminthurinus signatus
TAACAAAAATTCACGCAGCAAATCCACAGTTCCATTTTTGTATATTTGTATTGTGTTTGCATGTCTAATGTCTAAATACTAAATACATAAAACATAAATAATTATTATAATGAGAGAGATGAGTATATTCAATTTGTTTAACTAGGAATAAAATTTCTTCAGTGAACAACTATATTATCATAAAATAATAAAATACATATTATTAAGTAGCAACAAAATGATAACAATTGTACAAAAAATGTGTACATTAAATATATATTGCATATAAAATTGTAATTTGTGACAAGGGATAAGTGATAACAAAAAATGTGAATTATTTGTGAGTGTGTATTTTATATATTACATGTATAAATATTACATGAAATTTTTTGTTTATTTTTTTTGAATAATTTAACAAAAGTATAGGTACAACAAATAAAAATTTAAGTACATTTTCTTTGAGTATTTGGTATTTGCAATTGCATTTTTCATGTATACTTTTTTATAGGAAACTAGAAACTATATATAGTAAAATATTATATAAGTAAAAGTGCAAATGAGTTTAAGTACACATTGTAATTTTATTGTACAATGCAATGAGGTGAAAGGTGAACACTTTTCTCTTCCATATTCCATAATATATTTGATATTTGATAAATATTTGACACTTGAAACTACAGAGGAAAAGGAAAATCTGTCCACTGTCCACTGTCTAGGAAATCAAAAAAAACCAGGTTGCATCTTTTGCGTTATTTATAAAAAAAAACAGGATCAAAAATAGGAACATTATTTTTCATTTACACAACAAATTGTAGTTTCAGTTTTTAAACCGATTTTTCAAAAATCAAAAATCAAAACACACATAAAATCTCTAGACTCTAGACTCTAGACTACGATTATTTATTTTTTAAAAAGTTTTTTATGGAACATAAACCAAAACCAAAATCAATAAAATGTTGGTTATCCTTTTGTCGTTTGTTGTTTTTTCTTGTGTTTATTAAAACTGCTTATTATTTTAATTTTCTTATGTATTTTTGGCTCAAGTTTGGATCATGTTTGGCTAAAGATGTTGTTGTTGTTGCTGCTGGGCTGCTAAAGCTGCATGAGCATGAGCTAGTGCGACAGAAGTAAGACCAGGATGCGAAGGTCAGCATCCGATACCGCCTATGTATGGCCAGTTGAAGGAGCTGCCGGAGAGTAACATGTCTCTGATCAAAGTCTCTATGGGTGTTTTCCCGACTAATCTCACGAAAAATAATTGCTCTATCACCTACAAAAACAAAAAGGGTAAAGAAAAACAATCATTAGATTACATTTTGATTATTGATTATATTTTCTATTTTCATCTACAAATCATTTTGTACATAGTACATAGTAAACATGAGAGAGAAAGTAGTAACTAACGATAATAGCCCATAGATTTTATTTTTGAAATATATTTGGAATATTTTACAAAAAATACAGTGTATAGTGGAAATGAATAATGAGAATAAGGCATTGATACCCAACAATGAAAAGCAAACCACCCCCGCAAAAATTTGTTATTAATAAAAATAATAAATACGAATATCATTTATTATTTATTATTTTTATTATACTTCTACATGTAAAACCCATCTAAAGTAAAAGTAAAAAGTAAGAGAGAGCACCCAAATTTTGTACAAATTACCCATGTCCTTGAAATTGAAAAGTGAAAATTGAAATGTGTAGTGAAAGCAAGAATATTTATTTCAAAAGATAGAAGATTTAAAGTAAAGAACTTAAGAAAGGTGAAAGGTACTTTAGAAAATTCCCAGTAAATACATGAATAGAACCCCACCATTAATTGTAATTAATTAAGTTTGTGTACATAATATATACTCATAATTTATAATAGTAAAAAAGATTTGCGGTAAAAGAAGCAGTGCATTGTTGGTTATGTATTTATAATATCAAGCCCCATTTAGAGAAATAGCGGTATTTTGTACAGTACGTAATATACCTGTGAAGAAACAGTTCGTAGAGAAGGTAAACGGAGTAGTAGTTTTCCAAATCTAGTGGGTTGATTGGGGTATTGCGTCCTGCAGTACTCCTCCAGGGCACACTGACTCTTTTCCTGTAGACTTTCTATATGATTTACATCCGATAAGCCACAAGCATCTGTAACAAAAAGACATCAAAGAAAAATAAATTAATATCACACATTTCATATTTTATGGAGTTGAATTTTTTACTTATAATTTATACTTTATACACGCATCTCAAATCTCAAGTTTTTAGCAGTGACCTTTTTAATTTACATTAATACTAGAAAATAAAAGTAAGGATTTTACTTTGGCCATTCTACCATTTTAATTTCCAATGACAATTTTTTTGGGAAATCATTGAGTATTGAGCATTGAATGTTGAGTCATGGCATTGGCGTTGCAAGTGTATCAGAATTTTATCAAAAAAATGACCACAAATGGGAAACCAAACGATTAATGGTGCGTTGCGAGTAGCTGAGGAAATCAACACAAAATTACTTGTACAAAAGATAGTCATAAACAATAATGATTCTTCATCCAAAATCCAAAATCCAATTCAACCCACAAAATCTGTATCTTAATCTAATCTGTCTGCTCTCTCCGACATGCTTATGTACGACAAATAAACATAAACAAAATGTACAGTGTACAGTGTGGTGTAGAAAAGCTGGATGCTGTAGTATCTGAGAGAAGAAATTGCGTTAGTTTATCTATTTCCATTTCCGGCCAAATTCGAATCAAATCTCTATAGAGCAGAAACCTCCCTCTCTTTATTTTTTCTTCATCATTCACATACTTCACACATTACACATTACAGACAATAACTTGGAATAATCTAATGATTAGCTTTTAGGGAAGAGCAAGGCTACACATTTTAGATTCTAGATTCTAGGAGAAATGTGTGTAAAAATACCCATTTAATTATACACAGCAGCATACCGGAACAGAAAGTAAAAGACGGAGATGAACCAACTTCAAACAGTTCCAACAGTTCCAACATCCAACATCCAAGCAATTTCCACTTATTAGGCTGTTGACAAAAATTGGACAAGTTGCTCCACTCACTCTTCACTGTTGGGGAGAAAATTCGAGGGATGAGGATTTTTCTCTCCCTCTTCATTTTTCTACCATTTACCCTATATTTACTGCAATATCACTCAAATTCTTGGAAAACACTGCAGGATCTTTATTTCTGGATGCTGGGTGTTGGACATTGAACAGTAGTGACAGGAAGTGAGGGTAATAATAATTGTAATTTTTATGGAAAATCGAAAACCAAAATCCATCATGTATTATCTATTATCAACATCTGACATCAAGTTTTTGTAGATTTGTAGATTTGTGGATTTGTGCTGTAAATATCATGAAAATTGTGGAGAGTGGAAAAGTTGAGTTTCAGTGACTTTTAAAACCGAGACCGAGATTTTTACGTGATATTGTCTTTTCTTTGTGGAGATTGTACAGTGTAGATTTGTGCAAAATACAAAGTATAAAGTATAATGAAATAAAATAAAAGCTCCAAAGGCTCAAGGCTCAAGTTGTATGAGTATTGAGTATGACATGAACATGAAACTCGGAAACTATTATGAAAAAGATGAGGAGACAATAGAGAATATACCGAGTACCGAGAACTTGGAACAGTTTGATGAACGACTGGCGTTTGGCGTTCGTTCATCTGATCAGACATGAGACATGAGACATGGTATGAATGACGTAAGTTGGTGGTTGGTGACAAAAAGAGGTTATCTTTAGCTGTAAAATGTACAAGCTTAATATAATGCCGCTCACCGTTAGATAGATATCTTAGATATCAACTCGAAGGAAACTGGAGACAAAAAGACAAAAAGACAAAGGACAACAGACAACAGACAAAATGCACAGGAGTTCCTTTGGTTTCTGACTTTTGGTTTCTGGTTTAAGCTCGCTCAGTTCATAGTCATAAAGCTCATAGCTCATAGTCCATTGTAACCTACACTCTTGTCTTTTTCTATGAGCTACATCACATCCCATCACACATGACACATCACAGAGAAAGAAAAACCTCTAGAGAACAAAACAACAACTAAAAACGGAAAGAAGCCCATATTTTGAGTAAAGTCTAAAGGTTGGGACAGATACAGCAGATAGATGTACAGATGACTTTTTCTCTTTGTAAACCACAAAGAGCGGAAAAGTTTCTTTGTCCTTTTGTCATCTCTCGAGCTCGAGCTCGACAAGAAAAAAAAGAGAGATAGAGATGAAATGACAAAGTTGAAACAGAGAAAAGAGACACAAAATGAAAGAAATACAGAGGTCTCATCCCTCATCTCATTCTTCATCTTTGCACACTCTTTTTTTGTAGATAGATAAATATCTGTGCTCTGCTGTTCTGTTCTGTTTTGTGGTGTGGTGTACGTAACATTTGAAGGTGAACAAAAACTATTGCAGCTTGAAGCTTGACTATTCAGAATACAGAATTCAGACACTCTTTTAGTTTGGAGTTTGGAGTTTTGAAGCTTGAGCAATCATACTTTTTATTTGACTGTCCACAAAGAGCGTCAGGCGTAAACTGTAATTACGGTGTCATTGTGAACTCTTTCTTCTTTTTTACTTTTTACCCTTTGTACTCTGTGCATCTCACCACCAATTATACATGAGCTTTTGCATTACATTACCAGCCATTGTGCACTGTGTTTTGTATTTTGTAGTATATTCTGTGGATTCTGTATTCAAAATGTACCTCAGCTTCAAATTCAGCTTTCAACGGTAATGTTCTTTGACACCATTTGTACTTTGTACTTTGTACCTCTACACTCAACACCCGAAAAATGTTTCAAGCTTGGACTTTGGACTTTGGAATAAATGAGCTTCCCTAATCTTAGAATTTAGAACTATCTGTAAAATGTACAATGTACAACAAAAAACACAACAGCAGCAACAACAACAACAACAACAATGGTCACACATCTATGCAAAAAATTATTCATGATTTATTGCACTGTCCCACTGGTTTTTTTAGTTGTGAGTTGTGAGTTGTGAGCTGTGAATCCTCAAAAACCAAGAACTCACGAAAAAATGGAACGTAATTGACTTTAGAATTTAGAATTTGGGATGAGGATTATTACAGTGAATATATAGAATAGAAAATAGTGAAGCATGTAATATGTAAATTGTAAATGTCAACATTTTTTCTGCACATAAATAAATACTCATGTGCTATGAATTTTTTAAAGGTAGCCTTCATTGTCCATTGTCCATTTTCCATTTGGCAGTTGGCAGTGATAATAATTAGGATTAGGACTCAAAACTCAAAAAGGTAAATTTGTCGTTAAAGGGGCAAATAGAAAGCAATTTTTTACCATCTGATTTCTTTCACATCTCCTTCAACAAATGACTTTTTGAGCTTCCGTTCCACATGCAATAATTCCCATTGTATTTTGTATATTCCAAATCTATGCATAAATACATAGATGTAAGGTGTAAAGTCTAAAGGACAAGACACAAGACACAAGAACTAGCGAAGATGACACAAAGAAGTTATTCAAAAGTCAAAACTCTAAACTCAAAACGTGCACTCTGCCTCGTGAATCTTGTACAATGTACAAACTACAAACTGACTTTGTATTTTCTGAATACTTGTGCATACAAATTTACCATGTGATTTTCTAATAAAAAAAGAAGTAAAAAATGGTGGAAAAAATGAAGAGCTCAAAACTCAAGATTCAAAATGTCAAAATGTGGAATGGGCAATGGGCAATCAAAATACCATTGCAAATAGCAAATAGTAAATATCTTGTATCTTGTATCGAGCTGTTTTTTTTCCGCTCGATCCTCGACTATTCAGATTTTTGGATGACACATGAGATGAGATGATTGAAAATTTTAAAGAGAGTTGAGACGCAGAGTAATGTACAAAATGTGCATGATGTAGAAAATACAAAATCCTTCATAGTTTTAAGTTTGGAGTAAGTAAAGAGAAAAAGAGAGATGTGGTTAAAAAAAATAGGAAAACGTGACGGACGAGAGGTACGATCGTAATTTGTGCACTTTCCTCTTTTTCTAACAACTACACAACTATACAATTCACATGCACAGAGCACAGAGTAATCAACACAGTCCACAGAGTATGCAGTATGCAGATTGCAGATTGGAGATGAACAAAATGAATAAAGTGTATGACATTTGTTATTTGATTCATAATGTAATCTCAGTGTACAGTGTACACTGTACACACATTTTCATTGGTAAAAAACAGTTTGATGGTCCAACTTTACTGCTTGTTCAATTGCTTGTAGTTTGTAGTTTGTAGTACATACAATATCTTGTAGACTTGTAAAACTCAAACTCGAGCAAGAAAATTTACCATTTAGATTTCCATTTCCCACTACGTGATATGAGGACGACATCCAACATCCAACTTCCAACTTCCAACATCCAACATCCAACATCTACCTAATCACAATGATTGATCATCTCACTCTTTACTCTTTGCATTTTATTTTTATGACTTAAAGGTTGAGAGTTGAGTTGAGTTGAGAGGAAAATAAAAGAAGAATGAGATGAGGACTAGAAATTCACAGTCCAATAGTAAATTACACATCTACTGACTACTGACTGCGGACAAACTGTTAACTTGATTTGGTCTGTGTAATGTGTAATTTTTCAACTATTACCGTTTCTATTTAGTATTTACTATTTGCTGCATTCTGTGTTCTGTTATGGCGTGCTAATATCTAATATTGCCCATAAATGTAAACATGCACAATGCACAATCTACATATAAACACATGCGTGTAAATTGTGAATGGTGAATGCCACCATCAACAAATGACTACTGAAAACTTGGTCGCAGCTCTTATTTGTAAGTACAATTACAATTACAACTACAACTACAATCACAATCACAACACAAGACAACAAATTGCTTTTTCATCGTCGTCATTTTTTTCCCATCTTAACCTTTTTTTCTACATTCTACATTCTACATAGATAATACTTTATACTTGCATTCGCCCCTGACCAGGATTTTTACATGAATTACTTGAAACTTGAAATGGAATGAATGCTCAGTACTTTGTGAATTCTGAAGATTACTTTTTACTTTGGACTTTTTACTTATGAGTAATTAATTAGATTTGAATGCCATTTCAATTTCAAATTCATATGCATGTCATGAATGTTGAATGTTGAATGTTGATGCTCACACATCAACAATCAACAACTAATGACGAAACAATAAGAGCTTCAAAACATCAAGAGTCAAGAGAAAAAAAAGCACCTGAGAGTAAAATCTAAATTCCTTAAATCTTTAAATGAAGTGTTTTTTTTTCAGTTTCAGCTTCAGTTTCAGTTTATCTTCATTCAACTACAATTAAAAGTTATTTTTTTAAGGCCGATTTATACTTCACTCGTTGCCATATAAATAACACTATAGGAGTGAAATGCTAACGAATGGGCAGAGAGTGAAGTATAAATCGGGCTTTACCCAACAAAAAAGAGAAAAAAGAAAAGTGTAAGAAAACATGTGTATATTTTATATTTGTACAGGAAATAATTGATGATTGATAAAAGGTAAAAGGTAAAAGATTGTACATGAGAGTCATGAGAACATGGATCGAGGATTGGGAAAAACACAATAAATCCTTGTAAAGACTCCTAAGTAGTCAGCTGTCAAACATTGGAGCGTTGGAGCATTGGAGCACCTCTCCATCTTTTACCAAAAAATGCGTATAAATCCATTACCCATTACACAGCTAAAAGATAAAAGATACAGCGTACAGCTTGTAGCTTGTACCACAGGGATTGAGACTGAAGGATAATTAAAAGTTAAAGAGATTAACTGTCTCGAGTCTCGAGTCTCGATTCTAGTGTTTAGTGTGCATGAAAAAGAGGGATGTCAAAGAACTTTTTCTTCACTTTGGATTTGGCGCTTGGTTCTTTGGGGATTTAATTTCTTTTATCTTTTATCTTTTACTCGTCACATCTTCAAATCTTCGATAATCAATTTATCCACTACCCACACATTTTTCCTCCTTTTCACCCCAACATCAACAGAGAACAGTCAATGCCTATTTATTATCTATTTTATCTATAGTTGAGACAAATTACAAACACTATTGGAAATTGGAATGCCAACATCTAAAATATCTGTACTGTGTACTCTGTACAAATAACAAATAAAAACACACAAGTTTCCCCAAAAAACCCCCGTTATGAAAAAATAACAGGAGAATCTGAATTAGAATTACACATGTACAATGTACAATGTACAAAGACCGCAAAATTTCATTAAGGACGTGCATATCTAACGTCTAGAATCTAGAGTCTAGAATCTCATATGAGATGATGTATGCATTGGATTTGAGCATTGAGCATTGAGCTGAACCCCAGACAATTTTTTATCCATGTTATTTTCTTTACTCTTTACAGTACAAGAATGAGGATTGAGAAGGAAGCATAAGAAGAAGAAGAAGAAAAAGAAGACGACGAAAAGGAAGGAAAAAGTTGGAGTTGGCAGGCAGGAAATCTTTTCATTCCTGATTGTTTACAAATGCTCGTAAGCTTATGTTGTGGTTATGTAGAATGTAGAATACAAATACAAGTTCACATTTAACAAACACACATGTTTGTTTCTTCTGTTCGTGTATGTTTTGTGGGTTATCGGTTGTCGGGACAAAAGTTACATGTTGACTCACAACTCACAACTTACAAGACAACAAAACAAGGACAACAGTTACAGCAGCAGCAGCTCATTTTTGTGGATTTGGTGAGGGTGCTGCAAGTAGAATGTAGAATGAAGACAGGGAGAAAAGACAGAAGAGAGATCCTCTGCCTCACTGATTCCACGACTTAAATGGTTTGATGCCAATTATCGACGTCTATCTTGTTCTCTCTCTTTTCTCTCCTCTCCTCAGTGAGTAATTCCACCACTCAACAATTCTCTCTCTTTCTCTCTCTCTCTTTTTCTGTAGGTATAGCCGACAAAGCGGATTGCGTATTGTCTACTTCTCACCCTGTCGACTTTCTGTACTATCTGTAACATGTAAAATGAACAGTGTAACTTTATGCACACTGCATTCTGCATTCTGCATTCTGTACAAAAGTAAAGGAATGGCTTTGTTTACATTTACTCTTTACTCTTCACACTTGACACAACCAGTAGCTTTCATACTCATTTAGACTGTACATGCATAATTATGTAACACAGTTTACAAAACATATGGACTTGGATTCATTGATACTTTACATTTTACACTTTACATGGATGTGGTATGAGGTGTGATTCAATGACAGATAAATCTATAGATTAGCCCCGTCAATGCGGTGTGACTACTTTAGATTAGATATCACACACAAAATGCAAAGTACAAAATAAAACACTGGAAAAGCTCATCTTTGTTACAAACTCATCACTTTTCCGCACTGCTGACTCCTGACTACAAGTACAAATTAGAAATACATGTACATTGTACAATGTACATGTTCAAAAGCTATAAAAGAGGAATTAGAAATTATCACGTCTATTTTACACGCTCAGCTATGTAACTCGAGTCTCGTTTCCCTCATTTCTGTTTCATTTACTCTGCTTTTTTACCTCTTAATTTTTTTCTTGTGGATTCTGAATTCTGGAATCAAAAGTTGATAATTTACACAGAGTTTATTAAAGAAGAGGAAAATAAGAGTAAAGAGAGTAAAGAGTCAAAATCCAGGATGACATTTGACTTTTGGTATTTGATTTAGTACAAGTATTTGAAATTATTACACATCCGAGTTTGTATAAGATTTTATCTATTGTGGATTATGCTCTGTTTTGTTATTTTATTCTGTGTGAAACAAGATTTGGATTTAGATTTGTGACGAATGGAGCAACCAGAATGGAGATACAGATACTGATAAAAATAAAAAGTTGAGAAGTTGAGAGAGATAAGAAGACGGGGGAAAAGAGTGTGAGAGTGAAGACTGAAGATTGAGGATTGAGAAAGAGTCGGAGATTGGAAGAGTTTTAAGAATTGTTGACATTTAAAACGAAAGGTTCATTAATTTTATTTTGGAGAATGAAGAATGAAGAAGACTGGAGAGTGGAGTCTGGAGAGTGGAGACTCGAGGCGGGTTCCCTGTTCCCTGTTCCCTTGTGGACGTGAAAAGGAGAGAAGACGAATGAGTTGAGAGTGCCCAGGGAGTCACTGTGTTCAGTGTGTTAGTTGGAGCTTTGAGATGTGAGATTTGGATTTGGGAGCAAAAAAAGAGAGTCGGTCGTCGGGGTTGAGAATGTGAAAAGTCATTGTGGTTGTCATTGTCACCGTCACTGTGGTTAGTGGAGGAGGCGGAGGAAGGATATTTGTAAATTATTATTAATGTGAGTCCATGGAAATTTCTGTGTACTGTGTAAAGTTATTGTGGCTTCTTTTCCTTTCCATTTTCCATTGCTTGGACTCGGGCTCGTCAAGTCAAGTTGAGATGAAAAAATTCAATGAAAAAGAAGATAAATCACTGTTTTGGTGGTGGCACTAACTTTACTCTCTAAAACTTTACTCACTCACTCTTTTCACTTACGATTAGTTTTGTTTATGGATTGTGGATTGTGGCAACTAAACTAAACCAAACTAAATATTTTATTCTAATTCCGTAAAATATCACACATGTCATGAGTCATGACATACCGATTTATATATGTGTTGTGTTGCTCCATCTTCATAAACGCCATTAGACATTAAATGAGGAAGAAGGAAGTGTCTTAGAAGGAACTACCAAGTTTAGAGTTTCAGTAGTCAAATACAAGGTGCATCACGCATAATATTATTTCATGTGTTCTTGATACATTTGTATAAAATAGTAAACATGTACAATGTATAAAGTTAAATGATCCAGAATCCAGAATCCAGAGTGCTAAAGGTCTAACTTTTTTCTCATTAAATCTGTTGAGGGGTAAGGAGTCCAATTTAAGAGGGTGAGAAAGGCCATGCTCTTTTCTACACTGTGTAAACCCAGAAGAAATATAAGAAGTAAAAGAAGAAGAAAATAAAAGAAGGAGAAGAACTCCCTGGGTTCCAAAATATGTATCCATCCAGTAACATTTATTCAAACGGGGTTCTCTTATTTCTTTACACACATCCACATCCACCCACCCAAACAAAATAGTAATAATAATAATAGTAATAATAGTTGCATCATTCTAAACCTTTAACCATTGTACGCTGCACTATATAAAAAGTATGCTTTTTACTTTTATAAATTGTCAATTGTCATCCATTTACGACTTACGAGGAAAATTCTTTTTGATTCTCGGTATTTCTATTTCGTCACATCATATCATTTCATTTCATATCACAGACTCAGAGACTGGAGACGTGGGATATCAAATTGTATAAGTCATCAAAGAGCTTTTATTTTTTATTTGTTGGACCTCAAACTACAAACTACCTGCAGGATCTTCAGGAGCAAAAGTATTTAAAGGACACAGGACACATATTTTCACCACCACTTAAACTTGAAAGTATTTATTACACAGCTGACTACTGACTCTGGACTCTGATATTCACTGGACACTAGACACTGGACGCTGGACACACCATTAAAATAAACGTAATCATTTTAGTAAAGTGTATTGTGTGGAAGTGAGTACACACACTTTGATGTAATAATAATAATAATAATCGTATTTCTTGGTGTTTCTGCTGAGTTTATCCGGTTTTCACACCAGTGCACTTTTCACTTTTTCTCGTGAAAAACAGTCCGAGTCTGACTCTGACTCAACGCAGCATCCAACTTTTAAATCCATCCAACTTCCAACAGCCAGAATTGAAAGGAGTGAGTGAGAAGGAAATCACGCTGATTATTATGATTAGGATTATGACGAGTATTTACTATTTACATATAATATATAAAATATAAAATGTTATGTAACTTTTACATGTGTATTTTATTGTGGTCCTCTGTTTCATTTTCCTTTTCTTGTTCACACTCAAAACTCAATGCTCAAAAGTCTTTTAAATGAAAGACGATATTCTGGCTCTGGCTTTGACTTTGGATAACGTAAAACATAAATGAAAAAGTACGTGCATATGGCACATATGACTAAACCCTCAACTAAAACCAAAGCCAAAACCAAAGCCAAAACCAAAAGGAGTTCTCTCTCTATTTTAACTTTTAGTTAAACCTCTGTATAAAAAGTAAAAAAAGTCAGAGTCGTTCACGGTCATCCAAAACTCCAAATAGGAAATTGTACACAAGACGAAAGACGAGAGACGAGAGACCAAAATAGCAAAAGTCAAAGTCAAATTCAATGTTGTGAGAGAAATTTTCTTTATACTTTTTCAAATGAATATAATGCTCACAAGTTAGAGTCAGACTCAAACTCAGACATATCACAGTTCTTTGTGGACTGTATTATTATTATTATATAATATAAGAGGGAAAATAAAAAGTATATCTAAAAATGTAGTGAGTGAGATGATGGGAATATTGGGAATGTTTTGTGTGTGTTGTTTATGTTGTGTATTTGATATTTGGTATGTGGAAAATGAAGTCGAACTCACGCTGAGTGGCGTGGCTAATACAGAAATATAGGATTACTTTTCTACCGAAATATTCTTCATCCCTCTTTTTGTTCTTCTTTTTCCTTTTCTTCCTTCCTTCTTTTTCTGCTGTCTTCAATTTGACTCTCTGACTCTGACTCTCAACTTCTCTCTTGATTCTTGATCTTGAATGCTTCGAGCTTTGAGTCTAGAATCTAAAGTCTGGGAGAGTTCCTACTTTCTATATATATCCAAAAGTCGACTTGACCAAATTCCTATAATACTTTTTCAACTATTAACCATCAAGTAATATTGTACTAACCCTTGAGCTTACAATAAGAATACGACTACGAGAACTAAGAAAGAGAAAAAATGGATGTATATAATATTTTATACTTTATTTTCTGTACATAATATTAAGCATAGTTCTCTCTCTGTATTCTGTATTTCTTCTTTATTACTCTTCAAAGAGAATAACTTTTATCAAGAATTCCCATTTCCCATTTACTCGAAAAATGACTTGAGTTTAGAGTTTTGAGCTTAGTTTTCAGTCATCATCATTTTTCTTCTCTTCTTCTCCTTTTATAATACAAAATACAAGTTAGAAAATGGAGGAAAAAGAAAAATATTACCAGTAGAAAGAAATATATTATATATTATAATTAAATAAATGGGATTTCAAATTACAAATTTACAAGGAGCGAGTTAAATGTTAAGAGTTAGGAGATCCGGGAAAAAAGTTCCTCATTCCTCACGACTCACGAGACTGTTGAAAAATTGTTTATGACTGGAAAAAAAATAATAAAACTTAAAACTGAAGCTTTAAAAAAACACTCAAAACTCACAAGTGATGATTTGTCTTTTCACTTTCACAGTCAATCAATTTTTAATAGAGCAAGAAAAGGAAAAGGAAGGGAAAAAAGGAATGAATGAAATGAATGACTTTTTGACCATCTGGAATCTGGAATCTGGAATTTTAAAGAGTATGAAATCTGGATCTGGATCTGGAAAATTTCAAATCTTCATAAATGAAAAAGAGTATCCACATGTAAAACCCTTTGGAAAAAACTATAGACTGGAAACTGGAAGATGGAGATATTTGATACAGACGGAAGACGGAGCAAGGATGTATGTAAATTATAACTGTAACGTCATTTCATACAGCATACAGCACATGAGACTTAAGAGAGCAATTTGAAGGGAATTTTTGTGTATGGTAATAAATCTTGAGGAGAAAGGTTAAATAACCAATAATGCCTTTATTACCCATTTGTGTCACTCCCCATAATACAAAATACAAAATACAGAATGCACAGTTCATATTCCTACATTATGCATCAGCCTCATGAATAAACAGCTCAAATAAAAAGTAAAGAGTAAAGAGTAAAAAGTCTCCAGACTTCCACCAGAATGAAAAATCTAGAAGAGAAAAGCTCTAAATATTTACTCTCTCTTTACTCTTTACTCTTTACATTTTACATACTTTTTCCTCCACTTTGTATTTTGTATTCCCAAGTCCTGACTCCTGACAAACACCAAACAGCAAAGACACAAAGAGTCTTTTGACGGCTCTTTTTTTGGACAAAAAATAGAGGACACGCACAATAATAAAGGTGTCATCACCTGGAGGTTGGAGCTTGGAATATCAAGTCTCCTTCCATCCGTGTAAATATTACATGATAAATTGTGAATGTGAACTCCAATTTGAGGATTTTTCCACTTTCCACTCATTCAGTCCAGAATATTATAGACATCTA
>JABASP010003380.1:0-14230 GCA_019776565.1 Sminthurinus signatus
TAAGGTCCCTTAATTATAGTTAAGGTCCCTTAATTATAGTTAAGGTCCCTTAATTATAGTTAAGGTCCCTTAATTATAGTTAAGGTCCCTTAATTATAGTTAAGGTCCCTTAATTATAGTGAAGGTCCCTTAATTGTAGTTAAGTGACCTTCTAAACACGTATTATATATATACTCTAGATACGCATTGGGTCAATGTTATTTACTCGGTCGACATGTCAACGCAAAGTGCACTCAATCTGATCACGGACGGACGGACGGACAGGAGGATTACAATAGGCAGCTTCGCTTCCTAAAAAGGAAAAAAGGGAGGGAGAGAAAAGCAAATAAATCCCCTCGTCCAGAAAAATAAGTCATACGATTTTTCATTCCGACTCAACTGCTCAACTGGACACGACTGCCGCTGTCCACTGTCCTTGTGCCCACCTGTCATCTCATTCCAGAATAATTCATCATTCCTCATTCTCTTGAGCCCATGTCACATTTTTCATATTTTCATCTTTTCATCTTTCCCTTTCTTTATTTTTTCGTCTTACCCACTTTGACCCGTGTAAACATTTGTTAGTAAAAGATACTATAATCTTTTATTACATTTTACTATGTTAAAGTTGATGTTGATGTATCATTTGATCACCCGAATCAACATCATGAATCATAAATATCTAAAATTGTGATAAATCTCAACAGCTTGAAAAGATTCCTATTTTTTAACAGACAAACTACTTGATTCTTGATTCTTGATAAAGATAACTGCTTCTTTTAGAATTTAGAAATGCAATTTAATAAACGGTTGAAACTCATACTAAAACTTTTGAACGTCGAGTCATAAAGTATAAATAAAATGATCATGTGTTTAAAATGGCGTGAAACTCTAATGTTTTTATTTCTTACTTTTTTTATTCTTTTTTTGCAGTGTGTTCGTGCGGCATCTCCAGTTCTTCTTCGGTTCATTGTTCTTGGTGCATTTTTCATTTACTGTACGGTAAGTACTAAGGATCCACATACAAGTTACTTATTTTTTCATGCACGACTTTCCTCAGAGTTTTCACAGGCTTTCAGGCTTCAATTTTCAAGTGTACTTGTACTCTCCACCTGATTGTGGATTGCAGATTGCAGTTTCAAATTTAATTCAATGGTATAACAGTTCAAACAGTTCAAATAAAAGATAGAAGATAAAATATAGAAAATAGACCAGCCGAGCTCATTCAATTCAATTATAGAACAAACAACCAAACAAACACAAACACTAACACAAACACGCATAGCCATTACACATTACACATACATACATTTCTCTCTACAGTCTCCACTGCATTCATCATACCCTCTCAAAGAAGCAGAAACTTTACCACAAAAACCAAACCAAACCACTAAACTAAACTATTTGATAACTGGAATGCAAGTCCATTCGGAATTTTACCAAAGCCAAAGCCAAAGCCAAATCTAGATCTAGATGAAGATCCAAAAACAGGGATGGACAAAGTATCCTGTGAAAATTGGATTTACTCTGATCTCTTCTCATGCACCGCACCGGCTCACAAGACAGCTCCAGCACACCCGTGAACACTCACTTGTCTCTGAGACTTTCTTCTTTCTCCCTTCTTTTTGTTTGTATGTGGTCAGAATCAGAATGAAGAATGTAGTGTACAAAAAATGTTGAAGGTCAGTCCACACCAAGAGGAAGACGAAGGAATTAAATGCTCACGAAAATTTAGTCTCCGACCGCACGTCAAGAATTTAAAAGTACATGCAACTGCTCATACCACATACCACAAAAAAGACACGACGTACATGTACTCTTGCATAATACAACATCAACCAAAAGAAACGGCGCAGGGAAGATAAAAGACACAAAGACACAGAAGTTCAATGGACTGGGAACAACTCATTTTCCATTCAATTCCCTTCCATTCAACTCGACACTCAATACTCAATACTCAATACATTTTGATTGTGAATATTTTATGACGACTACTCATTTGTTTCTTTCTTCTTTCTTGAAAAATTCACAAGCCTCCACTTTTTCCGCTTTTAGTTACGAAACACAAGTGACGAGCGCCAAAGGATAAAGGACAAAGGACAAGGGGAAAGGGAAAACCAACAGAAATGAATAGCCTCACTAGACAACCCAATGACTAGAAACTAGAAACTAAAAAGAGAAGGGAAGCAACAGAGAACATGACAAAAGTGTCCAAATAAATTGTACTTTGAGCTTTGAATTTTGAGCTTTGAGGCACAATTTCAATTTCAATTCCAACTAAATATAAATACATGAACATTTTCTACATTCTACATTCTACATTCTACAAGCTACAAGTTGAACGGAAGGAAGCAGTCACAGAAAGAGGGAAAGTTTAAAACGGTTTTTCCAGAGTGGGACAGCTCGTGTCAGCCTCTCCCATCCATCAAATGTATCTATCCGTCGATCTGTATTTATCTAAGTGGTAAATGGTAAATGGTGAATGGTAAAAAAACTCATCGTCAAAGTCAAAGTCAAAGTCAACGTCAGAATCAGAAACAGAATCGGACCGAAAATTGAGTCTTCAGGAAACACGAAACCCGAACCCCGAAACACATGCAAATGTAAATACATGGAAAATCAAAATGTCACGGAAATTCAAAATAACATGTACAAATTTAAACTGCGCAGTTCTTGTAAAAGTAAATGTGAATGTAATACTTGTTTGACATTTTTTTTATGGGGGAAAAGTTGAAAAACTTTTCCATCTGGTCACAAACAGATACAAGATTACAACACATACATTTATATACAAAACACTTGTACAAAAGTTACCATGTTAAATTTTTGAGCTTTGAGCTTTGAGTTTTGAGAGCTTGTGAATTTTACTAATAATAGATTTGTTATGGATAAAAGTTGTCCATTTTCACATGATTAAATAATTGATTCGATTACAAAGTTGTAACGTGTAATTTATAGCTCCAAAACATGTTTACTATTGAATATTGAACTGAGTTGAATTGAATCGAGTTTGCACTTTTGCAGTTTGCAGTACATTTGAAATATGAGATATGAGGAGTGAAAATATGGTATCGTATTTATAAAAATATAGAAATATGGAAATATGTCATGTTACATGTGGTTGTGTTTTTTTTATATTTTTGACAGATATTGGTAATGTATCCTAGCCCTTCCGTGATAACGTGTACGCTTCGAGTTTGGTTGAGGGAAATTGGATTTTCTCTAGCCTACGGGGCACTCATGCTCAAAACATGGAGGTTAGTACAAACTACATACTACATACGCTCTCATTTTATACTTTATATGTATAAACCACTTATTTTCTTTCCTATTTCACAAGTCTATCTATCTATCCATCTACTTTATTCTTTATTCTACTTTCTACTTTCTACTCCTACGTTTTCCTCGTATAGCTTTTCGTTTTTCTTTTCTTTTTTACTTTCCCTTTTATTTTGTACAGTATATTGTGAATTATAAATTGCACGTTTTATATGCTATATTCTGCACTCCTCTGGATTCTGTATACTGTACACTGGATACAGAATATATTCAACATGAGACAAAGACAATGTACAAAATGTACAGCATAATTTAATGGTTGTGGGCTGTAGATTCTGCAGAGTTGTGTATTGTATATTGTATTTTGTACATAGCTTTTTGTTCTTCTTCAGATTCTCAAATTTAAATTTTTTCCTTATGGAATATCACATCCATGATTTAATTTTATCTCCAGTCTCCATAACCATTTCCGCTGAGCTTGGCCTCGTCTTGGTCTGGCCCAGAATATTCGTATACACAAAATAACATGCATATAAAATTTCTGTATATATGAGAAATAAAGCATTAAGGACATTAAGATAAGACACTGCACATTTTTCCATACTTGATACATTGGTACATTGGTACATATTACATGCTCCTTCAACTAAAGGTTCGCCTCCGGATCCTGAATTGTTTTTCCATGAAAATTTGTATTTTATTCAGTATTCAGTACTAAAGTATTGTAGATTGTGGATGAATATTGTGGATTCTTCATAATATGCTTTCCTCGTTCCATTTTCCAGAACCCAAATTCATTCATTCATGCATTCATTCATTCAAGTTCCATCTTCATTGCTTTTCCATTTCCATCATGTTTCATGTTCCATGTTCTAGATTTCTGGAGCAGTCTAGAGCAGTCTAGAATCTACAGTCTAGAACGTAGAATGTAGAGCCTAGAGTCTTGTGATTCCAGCTTCTGTAGTCACAGTCCTCGTTCCTCTTTCCTAGTTCCTAGTTATGAAATAAAGGGAAATGGGAATGAGTACTGACTTGTGAGTAGTGAATATCTTTGGAAGTGGAATGAATGAGTGATGGAGATGGAGATGGAGATGGAGGGTCGAAGAATAAGTAGAGGGAGACAAAGAACATGGGAGATGAGGAAGAGAAGGAGACTTAGAACTAAGACAAAGAAACTGTAGAGACGGAAACCAAGATCCAGCTCAAGACAGTTAGAGAAGGAGACAGAGAGACAGAGAGATGGATGGGAACGTGAATTTCAATTCTTTGAATAATTCAATGTCTGTTCTCTTCCTCTTCTCCCTCTTCGTCTTGGTAAAGCGTGGTCTTTTTGTGTTTTGGGGAATTTGGAATGCCATGTTTAAGCTATTGTCGTGCCACTGTGAATGTGAATGAGAGCTAGAATGCAAATACAAATTAGAATGCGAATACCAGTGCCAGAGTCAGAGCCAGTGCCAAAATGCCAAAGCCAATGGGAATGCCAGTGTCACTGTCACTGTCTTTTTCTTTGCCCTAGGATGTCGTTGTCGTACTCGTATTCGAATTCCTTGTCCCATATTCACAGTACAATGTACAATGTACACGCAGGCTGTCTCTCTGTGTCTCTGTGTCTACTGCCTGTCTGAATGTGGAATGTGTCTACGGGAAAAAGAATCACTTTGACACTTTCAATCGCTTGGATAAAAAGCCACTTTCTATGCTGCGGATGCACCGTTTTATGAACTCCCAAATCACCTTCTCCCGCTTTATTAGCATCATCAAAACTTTACTGGTTATATCTCCATACTCCATACTCAAAACTTATGCCTGTACATTGTACATTGTACACAAACACGCTCGTTGAAAACGGACGGGGTTTTCGACAATATTAAATTATATAATTCTGTAGGGAAAAGAACATAGAAAAAGAAGAAGAAGAAGAAGACATGACCACAAAAATAGGCAAATAGTTTTAATATCCCAATTGATAGGTAAAACACAATGACAATGACAATGACAGTGACAGTGACAAACACAGGGACAAGGCATTTGTTTTCTGTGTATGATGTAAGGTGAACTGTGTGTGTTTTGGAATTTAAAAAGCTTAGGTTTTTATACATTCAGCATTCGGTATTCAGAGTACATTGTGTATAAAGTATAAAGTATGTTATAAAATGTACAGTTTACAGGCTTGTCAATTGCTAGTTGTTAGTTGCTCCTTGTAATTTTGATACAATTACTCTGTACCCTTTACTCTTCACTAATAAATGGAGGATGGAGAAATTTGGAAATGGGAAATGGAGCAGATTCGTACAGGGCAGAGTTCACTGCATACTAAATACTAAACACAAAAATACTAGAGCTAGAGACAGACACGAGCAATGAGAATTGAGCATGGAACATACATGAAGAGGAAGATAAAATGTAAAATTATGTAAAATGTTGAGCTCCCATTCCCATGACTCACTCTTATTAGTATTAGTTAGACACAAGTCAAACGTCTGACAGGAAAGATGGGAAATTGTTTAGAGTTTGGAGTTTAGAGTTTAGGGGTTAGAGGTTGGAGGTTGGATGTTCTTTGATCCTGTCATGTTGATGTTGATGTTGATGCTGATGTGGATCTGGATGGTGGTGATGACGACAATCATGATAATGATGATGATGATGAGGATGACTGTAACTAAATCTATGCATGCAAAGTAGTACACTATTCTACACACAATATATACATAGATACATTTTAGAACCATATTCAATGTTGGATTGAAGAAAGAGAAGGAAAACGAGAAGGAGGATCGAGAAGTAAATTTTGGATTTCCATTAATTGTATTGTGCTTCTGGGCTTGAGAATTTCATCAAAAGTTCAAATGAAAACCTGAGGCTTTTCCATCTCAACTTCCAATTCCCTATACTTTTACGTCTAATTCCAGCACCAGCTCCAGCTCCAGCTCAAGTTCAAGCTCCATTTCTCCGTCTATCCGATCCATCCAACACTGAACTATTCTTTGTCTGTGTCTTGTATCTAGTATCTAGTATCTAGATGTGTATCTTATGTATCCTATTCCTGTGTTCCTGTCCCGAGTCTTCAGTCTCAACTTGTTTGTTTATCCCATGTATAATGCACAGAGGACAGAGAGCAGAGTACAGTTTCAAATCCTTTGTATACTTGATATTTATATATTCCTGCCTCGTACGAGGGCTGGAGCATGGAATTGAAATAAACTGAAATGAAGTGTACAATGTACAGATCTAAGTCTAAGTCTGAGCTAGATCTGGATCCGAATCCGAGTTTGGGTCGGAGTCGGGGTCGCGATATATAATATATTACAGAGCTACATACTTTCACACAGGATTTGAAAGTCCGTGATGAAAATTGAATTAGAGAAGACTACTAATTGACACTCGGCCTCTCTCAATCTCTATCTAACATCTCCCGTAACATCATCCGTACTCTGTGCGGATGATCCTTTCTTCTTCCCTCGTCTTTTTGTGGCTATCCTAGATTTTTCCACCTTTCCCTTTTCGCCTTTCCCCTTTCATTCTCTTTCACATAAACAATAAAATATAAAGTAACAAGTATATTCAATATTCATTATTCATGGAGAAAATAGAGTAGAGAGTAGAAGTTCTGTAGTACTGAGGGCATTTTATCTTGATCTCTGTCACTCTACGTATATTTCCGCGTTTATTCATTGTTCAAACTCTGCCTACTAATTTAATACAGTTGTACATTGTACATCAAACCCTATTATTTTATAATCTATTTCATTGGATTGTAAAGAAAGCCACAGTTGAACCGGATTATTTTGTTGTTGTGGGTTATTATTATTATTCCTGTTGAAATTTCAAAGCTCATTATGTTTCATCATCTTGTATAAAGTATAAAGTATAATTCTGTACAGTGTACAGTGTAGATTGTAGATTGTACATACATATATCAGAATGTTCTCTGCTATTTATTCAGCCTGAAGAAATTACATGAATTTAGTAGCTAGAAAGGAGAAAGGAGAAAGTGGAAAGTTGGCAGAAGGTAAAGTAGATGAGATGAAATGAGATGAGATGAGCTGACAATGAATTGACTGTGGCTGTTGATGTTGATGCTGGTTCTCTTTCTCTCCTTGTGTTTTTACTACTGCTACTTTTACTCCTGCAGATAATTTCTCCATTCTCCATTCTCCGTGTTTTCCTGTTTGTGTCTGTCCGTCCCTCTCAGTGGATTTAAATTTTAGAGTTGAAATATTAATTAGTTTTGTCTGTCCGACATGTAAAATCCTTTGTGTGCCATTAGCCTTATTATTTTACATAAACTTTTCATTTTCATGGATCAACGGATTTACCGTATAAACATTCAACATTCAACATGCTCTCAAGTTTAGAAATTTAGGAATCTAGAAATGTAAAAGTGGAAATGGAAAAAGGGGGAGCAGAAATCACACACACATTTACACAAGTAGACAAAATCTGCCTCTTGCAGAATTTAATTTTGACCAATTTAAAATTTACAATGTACAATGTACACATAATTTCATCCAAAATCTAGAGGATACCTGTCAAATTAATCATTTGTACAAGTACAAATTTTAGTGCATCTGACAAAGGAAATTCTACAATTATTCTAAAGCTTTTCATCATTATTGTGGGCACAAAATTATATAAAGAAAAATAATAAATATAATAAATCATGCATGTTCTATTTTTCTTGTTTTCTTATCTAGGATTTCCGTGATATTCCGTGTGCGGTCGGCCAAAGCGGTAAAAATTACAGATTTGGACCTGATGAAACGACTAGGGATAATTGTTGCCATGTTCACGGCTCTGCTCGTCATAAGAACGCTGGTGGCTCCACCCGTCTCCATCGTCAGCTTCACGTCGGATGACTTGAAGGCCTGGTTGTGCAAATCGGATTGGTGGGATCATTCTTTTACAATTAGTGAGTGCGCTTTCTATTTTTAATATTCAAAACAAAAATAAATCAAAATCCAATTTGAAACATGCACATGTTTGAGTTTGGAGTTTTGAATTTTGATTTATTTTTCTATTAATTTCATTAAAATTGATTTTGATGTTGGGTTTCTAGAATTTTCTAAAATTAATTTCATCCAATTCCCCATTATCAAACTAAATAACATGCTTTTGGCCTACTTTACACATAAAATGAACAACTTTTCCTTGTCTACAGTATACTGTTTTGTTTTATCCTGTTAATTTCATCTGCATCTTTTCAATTTTACTTTCACTTTCACAGTTTCTGAACATTGTTTACCATTAAACTATGAAAAATCCACAGAGACTTGAGCACTACAACTCTTGAGTCTAGAGTTTAGAGTCTAGAGTTTAGAATTGTTAGCTACAAGATAAATATTGTGACGGCATATGAATACAGAATACACAATACACATGTTTCGTAATACAAAAAGTAAAAGACAATGGTAAGTTGGAACAGGAAATTAGCTCTCCATTTTTCATATTCCTGTGAAATACAGCATCATAATAATAGAATATGAAATAGAGTATAAAATATACGAATATAATACACACTAGAAAATAATGTACACAGGTACTTTGTTAACTATAAACTATTTAGTGCACTCCTGGCGAGGATTGATGAAGATAATAATTGAGAAAGTTGTTTACTCTCAAAAGAGTTGGATGCATTAAACAACGGAGAATCTAGAATCTAGAATATAATGTAGATGCAAGCAGAAGAAAGAAAGAGAAAGAGAGAAAATTTGGATTCAAGATTTTGGAAATTTGGAAATTTGAACTGTGCTCCGGATGTTTGAGCTAATTGAAGTTGAAAGCGGAGTGGGAAGAAAAAAGCGGGAGATGAATAAGAACTAAATACTAGATGCTAGACACTAGATACTAGACTCAACTTAAACAAAAAGAACAAGAACAAGAACAATACAAGACAAACATGTATAATATAATACGACGAGTTTATGAAAATATAATTAAAATTGTGAAGAGGGTTCTACACAACAAACAACATACAATAAGCAATACACAGTAGACGGTGTGTAATAAGTTATGGTCTTAAGACAATTTAATCTGATTTTAGCACAAGCTTAAACCAAGTAAAAACCTGTCCTTATAATAATATACATAATACGAATTACCATATATACATTTTCTTCATTTTCTCTCGCTCTCTCACTTATTTTATCTACGAGGAAACATGAACGATGAAACAGTACAAGAGTAAGAACAACTTCAACAAGGGGATAAAGAATTCCAGAGAAAAGGAAGATGCGGAAGGTGGAAGATGGAAGGAGGAAGGAGAAAGAAGGTAGATGTACATAATACTTAATACGGATATATTCATGAGAAATACAAACACAAGGGAAAAACAGAAGGAAACTCGCAAGAAAGAAAGATTTCCTCTGCTATGGCTATGTTATGTTATGAAGGGAAATGGAGGAGGGAAATGGAATGAGAAAGGCGATTATGTTTTAGCTAGAAAAATAAATTTAAATTTAGTTTCTCAGAAAAACATGGAGGAAAACTCATTAAGCGTTTAACGAAAGTTTAATATAAAAAGCCCCGCTGATCTTCTTCTCTGGCAGGCCCACGTCCAAAGCCCAAAGCCCAAAGTCCAAAGACGACTACAAATATGAATGCGAATAGAAATAGAAACTGAAATAGGCGTAGGACTAGGACTAGGAATGGGAATAGGAATGGGAATCCAAATTCGAATAGGAATAGGAATACCAAGCTCAGAGTTTGAGCTAAAGTTGGAGTTGGAATTAAGATTGGGACTGGAGCTTCTACTTCTTTTACTTTTAGTTTTAGTTTTAGATATACAATGTACAGTGTACACAGTGTGCAGTGTAGAAGGCAGCCTTCACATGTTTTCTCAGGTTGAAAACTTTCTTTTACTTTTACTTTTTTCTTGTACTTGTACTCGTACTCGTACTGGTACTTTGTTTTCACCACTGAAGTGAACTGAGCTGAAGGTCTACCTGTTTGGTTTAGGTTTTGGATTTTGAATTTTGTATTTGGACTAGTGGGATAAATAAGGACATGGCAAATGTATCCATGTACATGCATATTTCCCACTATCCAATAATAATATTCTCTATAAGTTTTTACCTTGGTGGATTGATACTTTTTACCTACTTTCTCTTACTTTCTCTTACTTTCTCCTGCTTTCTCCTACTTTCTCCATTTTACATGTACTTATCCATGTACTTTAGCTTTTTCTAAGAGAGCCGAACCCAACCCAGCCCAACTCTCTCATCCCATCCAGATGAGTTGAGTTGAGTCTAATCTTAATGAAAGCTTAAGCCGCGTATGTGCACTGTGCATAAACGGTATTACATTATACATTATACATAATACATTATATATTAGACGGTAGGTTGTACATGTAGCCAGGTCTTAATCTGCTGTACAAGGAAAATCAATTTGAGACTGTCCCTCGCCTTTAACAAGGAACCAGCAGCCAACATCCACTTTATTTATAATCATCCTCAGTCATCCCGCTCTCCTTTTCTCTAGTCTCTAGTGGCTCTATACTTTCATCTACAGTCTACACTCTATACAATCTCCAGCCTTATAGGTTTTTCTGTTAATATCTAGTATCTAATACTGGTAGTTATATTAAAACTAATACTATAGAGAACCAAGAAGAGCTAGAACTAAAACTGGAAGTAAAACGAGAACGAAAAGGATAACTAAAAAGGGGACCAGTCGGCAGCTAGCAATTTCCAAGCCAGTGAATCATTAAATACAAAATTATTACTAAATACCACTCAGCACTCTTTACTTTCTCCTCCTCTCGCCCCTTTCTCCTTTCTTCTTCGCTATCTGAAGTCTAGTGTGTCTAGTGTCTAATGTATCATCATCCCCCTCTTCAATCTTTCTTTTTGAGCTTCTCCTCCTTCTCTTTGGATCTTTGGAGTGGGCTCCAGCTTATCCATATGGAAAAGTCACAGATAATTTCCTAATGGAAATATAAGTGGAGGAATCCTACTTACTGTTTGTTTTATCAAAAGTCAGGTCTTCTAAAGGTTTCTGTAGAACTATCCACTGGGGATTGGAATGGAGTGGACTGGACTTTTGTTTACAGTGTACGTTGTACATTGTACATATGCATTTGAATGCATAAATAAAATGTATGAATTTATGTATGTGGAATGAGAGGGAAAGAGTGATTGCTCAAGTCCAGACTGTCGACAGTAGACAGAAAACAGAAGACAGAAAGCTCTGGAGAGTCTAGACATTCGACAGTCGATGGTGAAAGGGATTCCTCTGTTTACCTTCAAATAACATGGATAAATATTTTCACTGTCCAGTTTCCCAGATGCTCGAGAGCAAGCTCAGAAATTAGAAAGTAGAACCAGCTTTCTCGATTTCTCCTTGTTCTATATTCTATATATTCTATATTTTATATTATTCTTCTTACTGGAAATTAAAATGAATATTGGAAGGAAATGAAATCTCTCTGTTTGGTTTAAATCTACAATCTACAATCTGCACAGTATGAATGTACTGGAAATGGGACTGAGAAAAGGTTGAAAGGATTGGGATTTTTTCATGTGCCGTTGAACCGTACTTGACTGGACCAGGCTGGAATTTTTTCTTAGTTTTTAGGATGCGAAGCAGACTATTGTAATCGTCGTGTCCGTCTGTCCGTCCGTCCGTCTGTGCACATGCCCCTCTAGCGGACAAATTTGGAACTAGGTTAGTGTGGTGGCGCCACCTAGCGGCCAAATTTTGAACTAAAGTGGACAAGTTTTGTATGTTCACGCCAGCTAGCGGGAAAAGTTTGAACTGCGCGTTTCACATTGGTCCGCTAGATGGCGCATGATACTAGTTCTATAATAATTGACCGACACGATGATATGTTTTTGTAGTCAGCTTCGCATCCGGAGCCTTAAGCATTTATGCTTTGAAGGCGATACAAAATCCGCAGGAATTGCGGATTTTTGACTTTATTAGCTATCGTCAGAGCATCTTTTCTAAACTTCTTGGAAATTCACAAATCTCAAGTCTCTAGTCTCAAGTCTCAAAGCTTGAGAATTGAGAATCCAGAATAAAGAATAGAGTCTCGATTCTGGAACACACATGAAAGATACCGGGCAGTGGATGAAAGACGCTGGACATGAGGGAATGAGGAGGAGGAAAATCCCTCTAGGGAAAAGAATGGTCATTGGATGATTTTCTATCTTCTTTTCATGTCATCACATTCCACCAAAACTCAACTCAACTCGACTCAACTTAAGTCAACTCAATTCAGCTAATACGCTTACTTTTTACCTCGCTCCGCTTAGTTTTCCCATCTTCCAACTTTCTTTCAAAGGTTGCTCCATGCTCCATACTCCATGCTCAATGCTCAATGCTCAAGGAAAAAACTCAAGGTGAAGGCAAACATACTGATTTTCGGTGAAAGTTGGTGAAAGTCCCTTTCTCCGATTCTTCTTATTCTACATTCAGTTTTCAGAATTGAGTCTCAACTCTAGATACTAGACTATAAACTATTGACTTTACAGACTTAAACATGAATGTATCAGGAGTATGCGTTTGTGCTTCCTAAACTTCTGAAATTGAGCAGAAAAGGGTAAACATACAAGAAAGAAAGAAAGAAAGAAAGAAAGAAAGGATGAAATATTTTTTTCTCTGTTTTATTTTATTTATTTATATTTACTTACTGTTCATCATGATCATTACTACGATTACGATTTTGCCATGAGGCTGACGGGAGAAAATTTTCCCCATTTTGTAGTGTTCAGGTCCTATTGTAAAATGTTGAATTTTCAACTCTGGCCGATATGAACGCCATCAAATAGGAAATGAAAATGTACTTGTTGACATTAATAAAGAATCTCAATTCTCAATACTCGGTTCTTGATTTTTAATAAACTCAATTTTAGAAATTGACAAGAAATTCCTACTTTTTTTTAGACAGCAGAAACTTGTAATAAACTTGGTGTAACTTGAACGTACAATATATAATTTAAGGAATTTAAGTGAACAATCGGCATTGAATTTTGACAATGATAAAGAAAGAAGAAGAAAACAAATACTAAACAAATCTAAGATGTAATTTTATGCGTAACAGTTGTAAAACAGAGCGCTGGCTCCAGGTTACATAAAAGTAATAATGAATCCATGTAAATTCTAGATTCTAGGCACAAATAAAAATAATCAATTTTTGAAAGCTTATATATAATATGGATCAAAGTTTAGAGAAAATGTTTATCGAGCACCAAGTTTCAAGCTGAGAAAATCGACTTTCTAAAGTTTACTCTCTCTGGCGAGTTGTGGCTATAGCAAGCCAATTCAAAGCGGCAGTTTATCCTTGATTTTTAAATGATTCCCATGTGTAAAATGGAATTCAGAATTCATTTCATTTTTTAACAATAATTATTTTTAATTTATAATTAATAGTTAATGAATGTTAACTGTTTTTAATATTATCATACTTCTGGTCTTTCTACAGATAGTATAAATAATATATTTACACAATAATATCATTTAAAAACCTTTTTCGTGAAGTATAAAATCTAGTGTGTGTAGAATTCAATTTTCAACTACTTTTTTCATCATGTTAGAGTTGTTGTTTTTAACTAATTGTAGTTATAATAATTAGTTATAATTAGTTAAAAACAACAATATTATCATATTTTGATAGTTTACATATTCGTAATGTTTGTAAAATGCTTTTTTCGTTAACTTATATAAGTTTCAATTAAGAAAAAGAACATTTATTACATGTATAATATTATGATGATAATTGATATTATTATGATTTTTCTTGAAAATTGATGAATAATATTCTATAATAGGATATTATTAGTTATATTTTACTAAATATAACTTCATTTTAGTATTCAGCATAGTTTATTATTATTGTTCATGTGCAATGACGAGTCACAACTTGTTGTGGTGTGTAAAATATACATATGTACTTACACACTGTGTGTAGTACATATCATGCGGAGTAGCCTGCTAGTGTAGTCTAGCACAAGTTGGCGTATTTTGGAAATTA
>JABASP010003381.1:0-14226 GCA_019776565.1 Sminthurinus signatus
TAATGTGAAAAGTTCTCAGACCTCCAATTCCGGGACATTTGCTGTCCCGGGCGACCCCTGCCCGGGACCCGGGACACGACCCCTGATTCCGGGACTGTCCCGGCGAAACCGGGACGGTTGGCAACCCTATTCACAAGATAATGGATAAACTGACAAGGGTTAAAAAGTTGAGTTAAGCATTTGGAGGTTGAGTCACGATTTATGAGAAATGAGAACAGTCCAGAAGTTCACTCTTCGTGTTTTTGTGTGTGCACGAAATTTTCTAGCACTTGTTGCTATTGGCATTTGGAGTTTGCCAATTCTCCTCCGTTTGCAAAACTGAATAAATCATTGACTCTCATCACGTTGAATTTAGAGCATTCATTTTCGACGTTTCTCCGATTTCAGTCTCAGACGTTGGACATCGGGCAACCCGTCCGTTTTCCGTACTTTTTATTCCAAACAACAAACAACACGTTCGTAAAATGAAAAAATTGGCCGTCGAAGTGTAAATGAAATTGAGAAACGTCATAAATTTGGGGTTTCCACGAAAGAATTCGTGACGACGGGCTCTCGGACTACAAAAAGTTTAGTTGTTTTATTCAAATGTTTCACTCCCGTCGAAACAAAAAATGGAAAAGTTGTGCTCTACTTTATTAAAATGCAGGATTCACGAGGCCGTGGATTGGTACATGGTATAAAGAGAAATGCCAATACGGAGTTTCCAGGCTCCAAAGTTTCGTGACTAAACGTGACGGATGTTTTCACTTTGGTCACTTTGGTGGATTAACTGACCCTGAAACTTGAAGCCTCCAACAAAAGCACACGCAAGCACACAAGAAATGAAACATGTAACGGTTTGGAAGTTGGGGGAATTTGAGTTGTAGAGGAAGCTCAAAATCAAACTGATGCTGGAGTTGAAAAATATACGCAAATCCGGATTTTAAATTTCAGGTGGTAACCACAGAAACCAAAAATAGGCTCAACAATAGAAATCAAAAATATTCCTAATCCGAAAAATCGAGTTTAATTTGTTCAATCCTTTTATTCTAAGCATTTTTCAATTTTAATTGCATTTTAGCTTAATGAAACTAATGTGCGCCACCTGGCGGGTCGGGAAGACTACTTGAATCGTCCTTACAAGGTGTTAGGGCGCTTCATGCATAATTGAAAATGTTACGGTTTTGGGATTTTGGCGGGTTTCAGTATTTCCGTGTTTCGGTACAACTTTACGGACAAAAATGTCAGCATTTCATAAGAACTCGAGCCGTATCGGATATCCCAGTTTCGAGTTTCGAGTTTCGAGTTTCGAGGCTCTACGTAAACCGAGAAAGAGCAACGTACGATATAATAAAAAGGATCCAGATTGCAAATTATGAATTACAAAATACAAATCCATCGTTTCTCTAATGAATTTGGGTTCATTTCATTTCATTAAGTTTTCATTACATTTTCATGTTCACTTTCATTTCCATGTTGAAAAGTCCCTGTAAAATAAAATAATAATGTGGACTTAACAAAATTCCTGGCACGTCTCATTCCTCATTCCTTCATTTATTTCATTTATTCCACCGTCATAAATCATGCTCATGATTCTTGATTCATGATCCTGCTAACAATAGCATTAACACAGAGTACAATACAATACAACTTGTTATAAAATATAGAAGAGCCCCTTGGATCTTTGTACTTCTTGTTTCTTGTATCTTGTATTTATAATGGGCAGACATTATTCATCACAGTCTCTCGCCCTTACATTCTCCAGGATCCAGCACCAGATCCAGTTTCAGGAAATTTCTTGAGGAAATGTAAATTGTAAATCATCATGAAAATGAGAATGAGAATCAAGATAATCATGTTAACAGATGAATCACATCGTTAATCGGAATCGTAATCGTAATCGTCTCTCATCTCAAATACACATGCACAATATGCACAAATAATAAATCCACAAGTACTACTCATTAAAATACAATAGAGGGAGTTTTCACTATGCCCGTCATTTATAAATTATAAATATAGGAATTTAATACTCTTTGAAAAAGGTGGGATTCAATTTTATTCTATTCTATTCAAGCTCAGGTTTCTCCAGGGAGACTGAAACTGAAACTGGTACAAAAGTAAATGTAATGTGTACTCCAGTAGAAAAAGATAGAGGAGCTGTGATTGGATTGGATTGGTAGAATGCAATTTAATACTGTATTATATGTTATATGAGAGACAGAACAAGAAGAAGAAGAAGAATATCATCATCCTCATCGTCACGCTGTCCCTGTCATCCATCCTGTATCTCCAGTTCCAAGTATCCAGTATCCACCAAAGCTGGCTCAGCATGTCCTACTTGATCATAATCTTCTCATTAAGAGCTACGCTACGAGTTCACACGGAAACTCTGAACACGGAACACGGAAATCCAGAAATCTAGCAAAAAATATCAAGAGAAACTGCAGAAAGTATAGAAAAATAGAAATCCCATAGCAGACCAACTTCAAAATCTAGAAATCTTTTAGATTTTGTTCTGATCCCTCTCCGTTTCTCCTCTCTTGTTATATCTCATTTTCGTGCACTCTCACAAAACTTTTGGTAATAATAGTAATCCTCATGTTCAATGCTCAATGTTCAGTGTTCAGTCCCATTTATCGGGCGCGGGAAAATCAGGTCGGATCCTGGATTTTCAGGTTCAGATGAGATTGAGTGAGGTTTTTAGATTTCTCCATTTTTCCAAGGTTGATAAAGTGATGCAGAAAGTACCTGTAATGCGGAAGACGGCGATGGAACAGCGGGAGTCTGCAGTCTGTAGAGTGATAGAAAGGAGCAACATTTTATTTTTTTTCCATGGACACAGGTATTTCCACTTTGGATCCGGATTCGGATTTTGACTCAACAGTTTTTATTATGTGGCGGATCTAAAATGGAGGATGACAAAAGGTGCATTTAGTAGAATTTAGAATGGAGAATGTAGAATATAGACACATTTAGAGCACGAGGATGATGAATTTAGAATTTAGAATCTGTGGTCTGAATGTTGTATTTTGTATACTATAGTCTGTTGAAATGAGTCCCTTAAACTGTTCTCTGTTCACTGTTCACATATTGAAAGGGTAATGCGGTGTGTAGTTAAACCAAGTTTGGGTTGGTGGAGTTTATTTGATCTGCAATAAATTATACCTTGTTCACAATTCCAATTCCAATTATTTTCTCCTTCAGATCTTTTCCATCTCCATCTCCATTTTCGTTTTCAGTTTCATCTCCTCCTCATTCTCATTCTCATTCTCCTTCTCCTTCGGCCGTCTTCTTTTCCCTATTCCCTTTTCCACTTCACCGTTCACCGTTCTCCGTTCTCCATTCTTCTTTTTCTTCTTGTTCCCTCAAGGTAAACGTAGATACTTTGTGTATTACATTATCCCGGGTCTGTATAAAGTATAAAGGCGTACACAAGTACACTTTCGATTCACAACTCCAGATCATTCTCATTCTCTCTAGAATCTAGAATACAGAATGCAGAATACAGCGGGTTGATGTCCTCGGTGAATATTCATGCAGTACAGTTGCATCTTTCCCTCTTTTGTGTACAAAAAAGTGTAGAGTAATTCAAGATTCAAGAAAGGTCTGTGCAGATTGCACAAGGCTTCAAGTTTCCAATGACAGTTGTATTCCAATCTTTTTGATTAAGTGTAGTATAAAGTATGCAGCGTAGGAGTGTGGAGTGTGGAGAAAGGTGGAGAAAGTTGGTTTCCATTTCCATTCACCAGCTTCTTCTCTATTTAATTTAAACTCCTCCTTGTCAATCCGCCATGTACAATGCACAATGTACAATGCACATATGAGAAACAGAATAATTCTTAAGAGGTTTTGTTTAAAATGGGATGCGGATGTGAAACTGATCCGAGTTTCAAACCGAGAGAAGAATTGTACGCTCCCGGAGATGACAAATACAAATAAAGAGAGAATGAGAGGAAAACAAAGACTTGTAATGGAAAATACGAGTAATTCGTTAAGACTATCCCATTACTTTTATCATTTCTATTTTATCATGTACATTTGATACTCGATACTCGAGAAATAACTACTTGAGGAAACTTATTTTTTTCTTCCTCTCGTTTCTGCACATTTCCACTCTTGAGACCTGAGAGTATCTGGAATCTACAGTACTCGTACTGGAAGGATTATCTTTACCTTGAAAGAGTGGCAAAATGAATACATAAAAATATTTTTAAAAAACAAATACTAAATTTACTGGAAATAAAGATGATGATGCAGAGTGAATTAATCAGAATAAAAAGTGCATCCTTGTACATGAAACATGAAACATGATATGTAAAATTGTGAATATTTGGATTGAAATATTTACTTTGCTTCTGATTGGATTGGATTAGATTGGTCTGTAGAATCCAACTCTAGATTGGTCTGAAATTTATCTTTTAGGGAGCAAAGCTGCCTGTTGAAATATAGCCCTGTCTGTCCGTCTGTGTACAATTAGCCATCTAGTGGATAAACTTGGATATATTAGTGGTGCCATCTGCAAATGTAGCGACAAATTTCGGAACTCTTTGCCGGCGCAATCTAGTGGACACTTTTGGAACTCGTTAGAGACGTCAATCAGCGGACAAATTTGGAACTAGTTCGTGGCATCATCTAGCGGTCATATTTAGAACTAGTTAGTGGCGTCATCTAGCGGACGACTTCGGAACTCTAACGGGCATAAGTTAAGAATCCGTTTGAAACCTACAACGATGGACAGATACGATGATAAATTTTTTAGTCAGCTTCGCTTCCGGAGTCTAAAGCATTTAAGCTTCCAAGGCGACATAAAATCCTCGCAAAAGGAATGATTTTGACCCCTGACAACTTTAGTCTAGACTTTCCATTTTAAACTGTTCAGACAAACAAAGCTACATGTAGAAATACTTGAGATGCTCATTTTTATCAAAAATTTGAAATTGAAAGCACACGATTTAAAAAACTCCAAAAGCTGAAAACTAAAACTAAAAGAACTTGATGAGAAATTAAAAACCTTGAAGAGTCCAGACACGAAAAAAGTCAAGTCTATAAAAACTTTTAAACTAATTACTTTTATGCTCCATGTGTACAATATAGAGGAAAAATAGAGACAACTTGAGACTTGAGACTTGAGAGTTCCGAGCTGGAGTATCATATGTAGCGCAGGCAGTACAAATACAAGTTGAAGCGGAATTTGAACTTGAAGTTTAAAGCAAATAAAAAGGGCAGAGACAGACAGAATTTACACACTGTTGAGATTTGTGGTTTGCGTGTAGAGTGAAGATGAGTGCATGTGTTTTATGGACAATTTAAGTAGTTTTTCCAGAGTGAAATGATCAACTTTTTGGTTTCCTATCCACATTCACATCAAGAAAAGTGAACAAGGAAAAGTAGACAAAGAGTTGAATTTGATACCAGAAAAGATGGTCTTTGGTTTTGCTGCGTGCTAAAACAGAGGAGTAGACTGAAGTCGAAGATGAAGATGAAGAGGAATGTACATGAACAGTAAAAATGGTCATTTATCTTTCTCTCATGACTTTATATTTTTGTAAATTCTTTTCCACAGTCTCAACCGCTTTAGATTTTTCATACACATGTTTCTCTTTTTATTCCTCTTTATTTGTGTTTTTGCTTTTGTCCCTTTTCCCAACTTTCTCTTACTTTCTTTTACTTTCTCTACATTTTGATTCTTTCAAAGGTCTTTCAAAGGACGCATAAGGTTGTTTGTGCTCGTGCTTGATTTCAGATTTATTCTCATTCAGGATGCAATTATGTATCCTCCTGACAGACGACAGACTGACACTGGAATGGAATGGAATGGAATGGAATGGAAAGGCAGTCTTAAAATATCTGTACTACACCAAACACCAAACCTGTGAAAAAAGAGCAGCGTACACGGAGAACGGAAAATCAAAGTTTCTCGTTTCCTTGTTTTGCTTTACCATGGTTTGTCTTGGCCATGTACAAAACATGCAGACCATAAACTAGAAAGAAATAGGAGAAAAGCACAGGTACACACATGAGTTAGTCGTAGCCATAGCCATATTTAAATCAAGACATCAAGAAGAGAACGGTTTTTAGCTGAGCTGAGCCGAGACCAGCCATGAAAGAGGAAAGAGAAGAGAAGCAAGGAGCAAGATGAACGACTTTGTTTTCGTAGCATCAAAAAGTACCTACCATCTACAATCTGCAATATACAATAGACATGAAAGGTTCTACTGAATCCAGAATCCAGAATCCAGAATTTAAGATAGCCAGAAAATTTGGAGAAATCCATGTGGATTTTCTTTTCATTTTCCTTTTCATTTCCCACACGAACCGGATTCCGTAGGAAACAGAGGAGATATTTTATACATCTTTTCCACTCATAAATTAGGGAACACGGTGAAAAATGAACAGTGTGCACTGTAAAATGTACACTGCATTGAATGTAGAATGTAGAATGTACATAAGACATGAGATATTTAATACAGAAAAAATAATGGAAAGTACCCACGAGTAAACAGTAAACAGTAAACAGTAAACACAATCTTGTTTTGTTCCTTATAAACTCCACAATGTACAATGAACAAAGTATTAAAAATTCATGTAATAGTAAGGAACAGGAAAATATTTACGGTGGTGCAATCAACTGTTTTCTCTTTTACATTTTGTACTTCTTTGTACACCTTGACTTGGCTGGTTTAGTTATTGGCTACTCGTGAAGTCCATGTCCTGAATTTTCTATTCTGCAGCCTTTTGTTGAATCATCTGTGGAGAATGGAGAATGGAGAACGGATAATAAAGAACACAGGCTAAAGAACTGTAGTGTACACAACTGGAAAGAAAAGGAGTTCAATTCCATTATTTTCCCGCTCCTGACTTCAAAAACTGTAGCTACAAAGCTGTACATTTTAAAACAAGGAGTTTTAAAGCATCCTACGAAAATATGGAAAATTTGATAAGTATAAAATACCAAAGCATATTTTCTTCCTTTTGTGTACTTGCACAACTTTTTTCTCGCCAAGTTTCAAGAGTGGATTATTGTGCATTGTGTATTACTGTAAAATTCCGCCACAAAACCCAAGAACAACAACAGAAACTGGGAAGAAAATTTAGGATAAATTTATGCGTAGATTGTATTTTACATCGTTGATACCTTATACTTTATACTTTACACGCACCTCATTAACAGTGCATCATCTCAGTTGGATCTCTAAATTCTAAATACGATTTCTAAATTGAAAGACCGAACCACTATCTTCAAGACGGGGATTTCGGACATGCATAAACTAATACAGTGATAGAAAATAGAAGAGGAAGAGAGAGTGGTAGAAATACATGGAAAAGCTCTACGTTCTTGCATAAAGTATAAAGTATAAAGCATAGTCTATCTTTTGCCAGTACAGAGTACAGAGTACAGGTATCAAAGTACAACTCGATGCATAATTTAGCATAGGATTTGAATTTTTCATGTGGCTCCGCAATCCAACTCAAGCATGAAAATAAGAACAAGAATAAGAAATAACAAGTTGTCTGAATTTTCCCTTGGCCTTTTATTACCGGTGCAGCTGAATGACTAAGTATTTTCTATTGTCTGCCATTTCAGCCTTTCTTCTTCCTTTTCTCTGCATATGAATAAAACAGAAAACAGACAATAGGCAATAGAAGTTCCTTTGAATCTTCCACACTCTACACTTTACAGTCTACAGTTTTAGTAAATACGAAATAAGATATCTATGCAGTTGGAAGTTTGAAGGTGGAACATCTGCATCTCTTGTCTCTTGTGAGCCATAGTTTCATTTACCCAACACTACTCACAGTTCAATGTTTACTCTTTATGTATCAACTACTTGTTTTCTTCCTGTTTTCCTTTTCTTTGTCTGTCGGTTTCGTCGCTGTTCTTACTCTTGCTTTTGTTCTACACACCGTTTATTCTTTAATTTCCCACAGCCTGCTTCTATTTCCCACTTTCAACACACCACTTTCTTTATTTCCCAAATTCCCAAATTTACATGAGGAAACCGTTTTTCTTGCCATAGTTTTTACTTCTTTCTTCGTCTCCATGTCTTCAGATACAAGTTAAATAGAGAGAAAACTATGCACTTGCCATCTAGAACCTAGACTCTACAGAGAAAATTATTTCTATTTCCTGCGTTCTCTTATATTCATTACAGAAATAGAGAACAGAACTGAGACAAATTAATTGCCTCCAAATTCTCCTGAACCTTTTAAAATTAGAAGAAAATTGTGTACAGTGTTCAACTATTTTAGATGGAGACAACCTCAAAATAACTTTTCTGGTTTTGGTTCTGGGTTTTTCCACCCTGCCAATTTTACCAGATGGGGAGAAAAGTAGATTAAAAAGAGGGGGGAAATTGACAAGAAAACTTTTTCTACACCGCAATCTTGAGAACATTCTCTGAAAAAAAAGTCGATTAAAACTGGAATTTTGAGCCTACAACGTGATTGAAATTCGACAAGTTAATGCAGAGCTAAGCTCCAGGTAAAAGCTTGAAAGTTTCACATAGTTTTTATTACACTAAAGAGACCGAGAAGAAATGAACAGTTTTATTATTTAAAGCTTTGGTTTGGTTTGGTTTGGTCAAGTCTGAAGCAGTATTTTAGAGACATTCATCGAAGGGATTAAAACCGCAGAACCGTCGGCCGACCCCATGTGGAGTCCATAGAGAAAGAAGAGAGCAATTTTGAACTGGTTTCTCTTCCAGTTTTTTTGCGTCAACCGTCAACAATCAACAGACTGACGTCAATCGACGTCACAGTTCAGCCATCATTAATGTAATGTATAATATCAGAAATTCCTGGAGCCTTGGACAAAAACATATTCAAAAACCTTTGTGATAAAAGTTATGCGGTTTTATCAAAGTTCAATGGTTAATGTTAAAAGAAAAATGTGGGTAAAGAAACCTCTTTTTCCTTTTGAAATAAAAACAGACAGGCCACACAAAATATAAAAAGAAAAAGCTTGACTTTGATTTCTTTTACAGGTAGACATGAAACTGTACAAGGAAAACTCGTCTAAGAATTCAGGTGGAAGTTGTACAAAATCAAAACCCATAGATTTCTGTTGCAAGTTTTGATTTCTCATGCTTCTAGTCTAAAGTCTAAAGTCTAAAGTCTAAAGTCTAGACTGTCCGCTTTCTTGAATGGTGAATGGTGAATAGAGGATGATTGGTATTTTCAATTTGTTTCATATTCCCTCTGATTCTGATGATGATTTTGGGTCTGATGGATTGAGCAGGAAAAGATGAAATGGAAATGAAACGACACCGACTACCGACTACTGACTTTGACTACGAGCTTCTTACAACTCCTTTGCTTCTCGAGTCTTGAGTACCTGTGTGCATTATGTATTATTTATTATGTATTTTACATGAAGCATAATACTGGAAAAGCATCCATTCACTTGTACTTTGTGTAGTTGATACTTTTCTTTCATTTTCCTCGTCTCTGCCCCCACTTTCTTTTTCTGCAGAATGGGATGATTGTTGGAGCATGTTATTATGAAATGCATTCCAAATGGCGTATGACATGAATTTTTATCTAGGACCTCGTTTCTAGAGTCTCCATTCTCCTTTCTCCTTTCCCCTGTCTACTTTGTAGATCTGCATTGTGCATAAAGCAATACCAGAAAGTAGAAAGTACAAGTAAAAAGTAGCAATTTTCTATATGACTATGGTTTTTCCAAATGGTTCAGAAATGACACTGAAACGAGCACTACTTTTCTCTTTCTCTTTTTCTTCCGCTTTACCGATTTTCCCATCCACATGCACACAGAGATACAGATACAGTTGAGAGTTGAGAGACGGCAGTCAGAATTTCTCTTAAGACTATTGGAAAAATGTTTGATGGTTTTCAGTTTTCAGTTTCCAGTTTTCGGTTTTGAGAGTGGATGAAATGTACAAATGTACGGACTTTTCATTTCAGATTTTCCATCCATTTCCATGCTTTTAGCTGTGTTGTGCTTTCCTTCCCTTTACTTTACTTTGCATTGATGACGCCTTTGCAAAATGCTTCTGTGTATCAAAACTCAAAACTCAAATGGCTTCACTCATCAAATCGTAAAAGTGACCTGTATCAATTTACTTGGACTTGGAATTGTGGAAGAACAAAAATTTACATGTTTATATAAATATTTCAAGCTCCGCATGGCTCTCATTTTTTCATTAAAAGAAAAAAAAGATAGAAAAATTCATTATTATTATTTGATACAAGATTGTATTGTTTTTTCCTTTTTTTTCTTCCGGTATCTGCATCTGCAATCTACAAACTACAAACGGCACCCTCAAGAAGCAGCTTCCCCTATTTTGTACATTGTGCATTGTACTTGGGTCGTCAATCTCGAGTCGATGGAAAAAATGGCATGTTTACCCGCACTTTTTACCGGAACAGACATTTTTTTATTTTTTGAGGAAAGGGGAAAGTTGAATGAAGAAAAGAGAAAGAAAGTGAAGGGTTGGAAACATGAGTCCGTTTGTTTGTATGTAGTTTGTACTTTTTAGATGAGGGTGTATTTTACCTTTTTTATCTACGTATTTTGTATAGCGTGGGTGTTTGCACTTTTCTTATCTTGTCTCGTCTCGTCTTTCAATACAACAAGAGGAAATTGAGATGCTTCCATTTACTAGAAAAGAAGAAGAAGAAAGGGGGAAATAATAAAAGTACAAGATAAAATGTGCAGGATCTTCTTCTCCGTTCTCCACTCTTTCATACGATATCTATGATAGTCATGAAGAAATACGAGACGAAGAGGAAGAACCAACTCGTTCACTTGATCGTCAAGTCAAGACAGTCAAGACAAGACAGGAACACGCTACTTGTCTCAAGACTCGAGACTCAAGTCTGAAACAAGAAACAAGCTTCCTGATAGATACTTCACTGGAGACTGGAGAATTCCTAAAATTTTCCCTCCCCTCTCCTCTTTTTCCTATTCCCAGTTCCCAGGGCTTCAAGATAAATGTGCAATGGAGGAGGAAGAGGGAGAATATAAATATAGTTTATGCGTCAGAGTGCATGTACATTGTAAACTGAACACAGTGTTTTTAACAGTTGTTAACCTTGTAAAGTAGATGCATATTCTTTTACACGATACAAAAGTTTTCCCCCTGTAGTACTCGCTACAAATCCTCCATCTCCATCTGCACAATGCACATAAACAATCTGAAGGAAACAAAATAAAAACTTTTGTCTCATCTCTCGTCAACCTCAACCTGTCTCATGGCTCCCGGCGCTACATGAAAACTCTGGTATCTGGTAAATTCTCCACCGGAACAAGTCACTGTCATTCTCAGTTGTCAGCAGTTTTAGTTTTAGTGTTTCGTGCTCTTGCAAGATTTCTTGTTTCACAAATTCACCATATTTTACCTTTTTCTAAATCTACTACACGTAAATACAAAACGCATTTGTTAATGGTAAAACCAATAGCAATTAAATAACTTAAACTCTATTACTGTCTGGAATTTACAGTTTGTTTTGAGTTTTGAATTTTGGCCATCTTTATTTTAATAATAATTGAGAAAAAATATTAGTATTTGTTTAAAGTAATAGTTTTCCAGGCCTTTTTTATAATACAGTTTATTTATTTGTTATACTTTTAAGAGCGGGGCTTTGGGTACGTTTTATTTCCATATGATGCTGTGGTTAGTTATGGTTGTGAAGTTGGGTTGCTTTTGGGTTTTATGACTTTCTTTGTCCTTGGCCAGGAAGATCTACATTTTGTGTAATATACTCTACTTACAATTTACAATTTACCTGGAACAGTTTCATTCATTTTGTAGATTGTAGATACTTTTTACTACTTTAACTTTCTTCTCCATTCCACATGTTTGTTTGAGTAGACTACGGACTGCAAAAAGCTGTAGCTGTTTCTCTTGACATCTTCTTGTCTCTTCCCGTCTTCCTGTCCTCTTCATTTAATCCTCGTCAGAGAAAATGAAATGAGTGCTTCACACTTGACACTTGGAAAAAAGGAGGCGTTTCCACTTCACTTGAACCTTGTTTTATGATGACGTCTTCCATATTTTGTACAGCGGTAGTAGTAAAAGTTGACAGAGTCTGTACAAGAATTAAATATAAAATTGTTGTATCTTTTATCTTTTGGTGGAGAAGGGGAATTTTGGACTTTGGTGGGATGTGGGATTCTGGACGGAATGATTCCGTGGAAGATGAGTCATAAAATTAACGCAATGCGGAGCACATCCCAAAGACATTCATCGTACACGTAGAACGTAGAGATCATGAGCCTGAAGAAAACCTCATCTATTATCTTTATTCTCATCGACTCAAGTCTCAAGTCCGTTGAAACTTGGAACTCGGCTGTCGGCTGTCGGCTGTTGACACGGAAACCCTGTGTCATGAATACAAAAGGAGGGAGATGCAAGACAATGAAAATCAGATGGATTAAATATTAAATATTAGATATTACACATCATTTCTATTTTCTGTGCTTGTTCTTCCATTTCCTTGCTCACTCTTCACTTTCGTTGTAAAATATATAGAGCTCAACTGACGTGCGGTGCGTGTGGCTATAACTTTACTTTGTCATGGTCATGGTTTCTGCTTCGTGTGAACTAGAAAGAGAAGGGAGAAAATAGAAAGCAGAAAGTAGAATAAGATGAAACATCAAATATCACAAAACCGCAAAGTCGGATCTTGATTCTAGATTCTAGATATTTTCATTTTCATCTTCATCTCATCCTCATCGTCATCGTCATTGTTGTCAGTCAATCCAGCTTGTATATTTTCACAATCTTTTACAGTGGGAATTCAACCGAAGCATCGTCATCTTCATCTTAGACATTTCTCATTTTCTTTTTTGCTCTTTTCCAATACCAAATTTCACTAACACTGTTTCACCTCCAAAGCTATTTTTTCATCTTTAATAAAAATGGCGTATACTTTAAATTAGCCGCCCTAGAATTTGGCACTAAAAACTGCGAGCTTTAAATCCAAATTGAAAATTAAATGGATGGGATTAAAAGATACATGAAGGGGAAACAGGTTTTTTGTGTTCCTTGGAGACTGTGTAAAGTACAGTAAAATCCAGAAATTCAGACAGCCAAAGCATTTATGCAGAATGCAGAATGAAACTGCAAACTTCATGTTGTCCACTGCACACGCATTTGTGATCATACTGTTGTCGTTTGTCGTTTGCGTAGACAGGAGTTGTATTATGCAGACAGGCAGTGTGAGAGAGCAAAGCTAAAAGGCTTTGACTGAGCCTTAAGTGGGATTCTCGGAGCAAAGTACTAAATGGTCCTTGTAATAATTCATGAACAAATATTGACATTTCTTCACTGTCTCTTTCTCCTTCTCTGTCTCACTGACTTTGAGCTGGAACTGGAACTGAAACTCAAACTCAAGTTAGAAGATGACTCAAACTCTCATGTAAATCTCCACACTCATAAAGACAACTCGACAGAGTTTCATCTCGACTCTTCTCAAACCCTCAAACCTGAGTCAACTTCTAAATCTGGCAACGGAATCCCAGTGCAGGTTGCAGGTAAGCACGTGCATAAAGTACACAAAGGCGTAACATGCACAAAGTATACAAAATCCTCACGCTCAACTCTTTCCACTGTACACTTTTCATTGTCACTGTTCTTTATGTAGAATGTATGTAGAATGTAGAAGCTGAAATTTGTACAAGTGAACATGTAAAAGTGAAAGAATCTACTCGAAAAATCTCCAGTTTTTATTGTATTGCACAAGATACAGGATACAGAATTGAATTTGTTGCAGCAGAATGCAGAATTCCAAGAAAGGGTCCAGAGATGCTGAAAAACTGTGAAAAATGGTGAATGGTGAATGGTGAAAGTACAACTTCAAACACAAGCTTGAAAAAAATAACTATAAATAAAGTTAAAATCCTCACTTCGTGACGATTTTATATCGCCTTCATAGCATAAATGCTTAAGGGGAGATTCAAGATTTTCCCTTTGAATTTATAAGGAAAAACGGTTGGAAGACTTCACAGCCTGAACGGCTTAATGGAAAATCATGATCCATACATCAAAATTTAGGAAAAAAATCGGAGATTTATCTAAAGTCTATGAAAATCCTCAAATATAACGTCTACTAATTGTATTTTTTGTTTTCCTCATCCAAAAAAGTCGTGTGTACGTAATTTCCATTGGATACGCGTTAGAAACAAACAGAAAGTAAACAAATAAACAAACAAATAAACAATTTCCTCGGAGGGGGAAATTAAAATACAATTAGTAGACGTCATAGTTGAGGATTTTCATA
>JABASP010003382.1:0-14226 GCA_019776565.1 Sminthurinus signatus
AATAGGAACTTTTGTTTTAAAATTCAACTTTTTTGATTTTCATAAATATTCAGTTGTTTCAAATACTTCATCCTTAACGCAGCAGCAACCGTTTGGAATTCCTATTATGCATATCTTTCTCTTTTCCCTCACTTTCTCTCTCTCTTTGTTTGGTTAGCCTCTTGAATATTGAGCAAGTTTTGTGAGTACTCACTCAAACCAAACCAAACCAAACCAGAAGAAACCCAAAGAGAGATAGAGATAGAGAGAGAGAGTAGGTAATATTATGGAGTAGAAAGTAGAAACTTAAAGAGCCTAGTTGATTCATCTGCATACTTTGATAATATAAAGAATTGTGTTTAAACAAGATGCAAGACACATCTTTGTACATTGTACATTGTACATCTTTGGCATACCATTCCAAGAAATTTAAATCTTGCTGATGCTGATGCTGATGCTGAGCTACTTTTATATTTTCCATGTATCAAAAAATAAGGATGAAATACTTTCATGAATGTAGAATGTAGGATGTAGGACTCTGAAGGATTTTTTTTTCTTCTTCTAAAGGTTTTTATTCTCATTCTTATCCTTATTTTGAAGTAAACACAAATAGACATTTTAAAAAAATTCTTAGCCAAAGATCCGTTTGAAAAAACTTACTTACTTACTACTTACTTATTTACATATGAATTTAAACTAGTTATCTCTCAAATCTCTTCAAGTTCTTCCCCACAATAGTCTTTTTCCAGTTTTGATTATTAATCTGTTCCCAAGATCCGAGATATGCTGTACACTGTACACTGTACAACGTGCATACATACGAATACAAATACGACATACAACTTACTACTTACAGCAGAATCTAGAGAGATGTAATAAAATGTAAATGGATGAATTGAATCCACTAGGGATAAAACTTCCTTGTATACACACGTCTCCTTCCAAATGGATTGTTTACCTTGAATTTATTGTGATTGGAAATGGAATGGAATTGGAAGTCACAGAAAAAGTAAAAGTATTTTTGTAATGTATGTACAATGTACAATGCATACTGCACACTGTACACTGTACACCGTACAGTGTATACTATATATATACATATACCCGTGTGCTGAACACACAAAAAAAACTCAAACTCCAACTCCTAACTGTGGAAAAGTTCAGTTTTTGCTCAGCTCAAAATGAGGTGACCCTAGAAAGGCTTGTGTGTGGTTCCTTTTATGTGTCTTGTTCATGCTCATGTTCGTGTTCATCTGACGATGAGAAGTATATGGTAGATAGCTAGATGTGGAATGTAGAAAGTAGAAAGTAGAGAAAGAGGTATTAAATGAAGAGAAAGGGAAATGGAGAGTGAGAGACGGGAGAAAATCAAAAACTAAAGTACATAAAATCACATTCCTCCTCCTCTGATACATCATGAAGTGTGTAGTGTGTATATCGTATGTCCTATATTCTACATCTGTCTGCATAAAAAGGGCAAAAGTAAAGAAATGTCGAAGAAAATTCAAGACGAAGAACCAAGATTCTGACAATCACCAAAATCTATACTGTAATATGATATAAGCATAAAAAGGCTCCTGGATATTTCCTTTTCCCTGTATTATGATAGATAGTTAGATAGATAGATAGATGGGTAGATGGATGGATAGATAGATATCTGTTTGATAGAATGACGGGAGAAAGTCAATGGTGAAAATACAGAGCGGAGTATAGTCAAGTAGAAATATGGCAAAGAAAAGAGATCTGAAGTGACATGTACGTAATAAGTAGTGAGTGGAGAATGGAGAATAGAGTAGGGAGTATGAAAAAGGAAAAGGAAAAAAAGAATAAGATGAAGGAGGAGAAATGAGAAAATGTAACGTAAAAAGAGCTACAAACTACATAGACAAAATACAAACTACATTTCAGAAGAAACACATATGCACATCATGTACAATGTGCAATGTACAGCAGAAGTAGTAGTGTACATTATTTCTAACCTTCTCTACTGCCTGCATAGCTGATACAGAGGTATCAATGCTTTTTGGATATCGAGACAGTGCTCCAGCAGCCGTAGCCATATTTATTTAAATTTCTACTACTTACATCATAATAATATACGGAGTACAGAGTATGGAATACGGAATGGGAAAGGCGAACAAGGAGAAAGTCACAGAACGAGAAGAAGAGCAAGAAAAGCAAGAACAAGAAATAGAAAGAATAGAAAAAAACATTTGAAGGAAGAGAAAAAGAGAAAAAGAGGGAAAAGGGAAAAATTCTACACTATGCTGTGAACAAGCGTGAATTCACATCATCCTGAACTCGGAAAGAATCCCTAATCATTATTCACAGTTTCGAAATTCAAAATTCTGTTTCCTCTGAGCAGACACACACACACATAAGTTGCCTAGGTTTTCTCATCATATGGAAAATACAGAAGAGAATAAAGAATATGTAGACTGTAGAATGCAGAATGTAGAGATGATATTTCCACTGTGGAAAGACAGTGAAAATGGTACATGAGGAGGATCGTCTACATTTCACAGTCCGTAGATCTTTGGCTAAACTTGGCTGGGCTTTCTTTCGATTTTGGTTTCGGTTTGGGTTTCGGTCTCGGTGTTGGTTCGGAGTATACTTATTTTTTTGAAAAGTATGAAAAAAAAACCTGCATAAAAGGAGAAAATGGGTCTTTCTCCACCACAATTTTTCTTTCCCTTTTTCTACATGAAATGAAGTATTTTGCTCATTCTAGTCGAATATTCTACAGTCTACATTCTACATCTTTTGCAATTTTTCAAATTGTTTATAATACTTTTATAAAAAAAAGTATAATAATCATGGTAATAATAGTAGAGCAAGCTTACAGTGTACACTGTACAGTGTATATTATATACAGTGTGCCGCATAATTTTGTAACTACCACCATTATTAATGCGCAATACAAGGAATAATAATAAACTATAGATTGTATACTATATTACCATCCACCCATGCATGAATGTAGCATAAATAAATTCATATTCCATGTACAATGTACATACATTATCCAAGTATACCTACCATACACCATTCCCCGTACACCGTACACCCTACGTCGGATTAGTATGCACAAGTTGAAAAACAGGGAAAACATTAAGCTGTACTAATAATATGACTATGAAAAATAATCTCCGGAAGTCTTCTACAAAATATAACTTTTACTGTCGTCCCAAAAACTCCAAATCCATAAGCAAGCATAACTGCAGGAGTCTACTGCCAAACCCAAGGCTCAAGACTTGATAGAGACTCCATAATCTATACTCTATACTTCATACTCCATACTCCATATACTCTAATATGCAGAGACTTGAAGACCATGGACAAGTTGGGAACTATGAACTACCAACGAATCACGAACTACATAACTTAGATCCACTGTATTAAATACATGTAACTCTGTAACAGTTTCACTGTTGTTTCTACCTATGTTTCCATGTTTGTTCGTGTTTTGTTGTTGTAAGTTGTAAGTTGTGTACTGTGAATTGTGTATTATGTATTGAGCATTGAGCATTGTGAACACTATATATGTTTCTCCACTTTTATTTGTCTCATCAGCGTCCATTCCATTTCATTTGATTCCATTCCGTACATTATTATTACATCCATCGTCCATCGTCATCGTCATGTACAGATGTATAGAGTAATAGAGTATAGATGTATTGTACTCTATGAGCTATACAATACATAATACATATACATGTATGTTTTGTCCGTATCTGGATTCTGGACTTAATAATACGTGTTTACCTTGTACATTGAGTAGTGTACACATTACACATGTGCTGGATACCTGTGTACTGTGTATAAGAACCAAAAGGACAACAACGGCCAACAGTATTACAAATCCCCATAGAACGGTAATACTGTACAAAAAAGTAAAATATGGCCCAACTAAACCGTAGCATACCGAACCAAACCAAACCAAACCAAACCAAGCCAAGGTAAGGTAAGCCATTTCATGTGTGTAATATCTAAAGTATTATACATTGAAATGAACCACTCTTATTCACATTCACATTCCTTTCCTATTCTCACAACCATGGAGTAGCCGTGGTAGTAGTTTGTCAATTTGACGTTCTTATGTGCCTGCTCACTACTCACGTATACGTGGATTGGAATTGGTGTAGGAATAGAAATAGAAATAGAAAAAGTTGGAGAGGGAGAGAAAGAGATGCTTATCATTAGATTTAAACCCTACGTGTATGTATTGTACAATGTAGAGGATTGCGTAGAGAAAAATGTAGGTGTTTTATAGATAAAAAGGAGAAAATGCTGAGAGCTGAGAGCTGAAAGAGTGAGTGAGTGAGTGAGTGCAGGAGAGAAGAAGAGAGGGAGAGAGAAAGAAAGTATAAGAGCATGGCTTTTTGGTTTCCCTCCCTTTTCTTTTTGGCTTGACTGGCTAGTTGTTCAGAGTTTGGTGCAGTGCAGGTGTAGTGCCTTGTCTAGAAGAATGAATTCATCGTTCTCCAGTTTTCATCTTGAGTAGAGAAACAGAAAGAGAAACACAGAGAGAGAGAGACAGAGAGAAAGAACGGTCGAACGCAGGAAGAAAGTCTCCTATACATACATATACCTACATTCAACATACAATCAACACTCATGCACAAATCCACACGTATTATACTTTCTACACATATACCAACCCAACCACCACAACCAGCAACCAGCACACATAGAAATTCCCAATTTTCCATTCCCATTTCCACTACCTTTTCCTTTTCTTCTATTCTCTATACTCAGTACTCAATGCACTGCATATTGTACTGCTTCTCGGTTCTCGGTGTTTGAGGCCAGAATATATCATACAATAAAGAAGAAAAGAGAGCTGCATGTCCAATGTATCTACTATCTACTATCTAGGAAATGTACAATGTACACATTGCCATACCAACCTACATACCTGCATAAGGCATAAGTATACTGGAAAGTTGAGTAGGAACATAAATGCATATAAGGAATTCTCATGTAGTTCTTTCCCTCATTTCCATTCTCCTTTTCTCTCTCTCTCTCTCCTTTGTTCCAGTACTTCCCCACTATTCCTTTTATCAAATTGTCGTCTTCAAATAATACAGTATAATGTATGTAGAAACCTTTACACTAATCCCAAGTAGCCTGCTCACTGGCTGACTGCCTGGCTGCCTGGCTAGCTCAAAAAAAGGAAATGGAACATAGAACATGGAACATAGCAACCCAAAATACAGGATACAGATATGTATGTTTATTGTATTTTATATTTTATACCTAGCATACATATTTAGTACTTGGGAGATAGATACATTCATATAAATAGATGGAGAAAGGTAAAGAGAGAGTGGGGGCTATTTTACATATTTAAAGGTACGTTTCCCATACGGTACCACCACCACCACCACTGTAACGGTAACTTTCTACAGTACATGTTACATATATAAACACTGTACGGTTACTTTTAGTGTACGTCTTTGTATAAAATTAGATTGAGTGAAGAAAGACAGAGGAGCGTAATGCACTGTAATGTAATGTAATATTATTTTCGCTTGTCTACTCACATCTCACGTACTTACATATGTGAAGGTTCTCAACAGTATATTACACATTTTCCATTGCTTCCATGCTGTCTGTATCTACAGACATTATGTACAGTATACAGTATAGAGTATAGAGGTTTATTTTCTACTTATAGAACTCTATTGGTCCTAGTCCGACCATTCTTACGGTATTTCTTCTCCTTTTTTTACTCCTTTGCCGTCCTCAACACATCCATCCATTGTCCTAGCTAACTATACTTCATTCTATCATGTACAATGTACAATGTACAATGTGTAGTGTATATGGTATAGGGTTTATGCATTATATACAGACCGTCGTAGAAAGTATAGAAATTATACAGAGTATATGGAGTAGGTAGGTCTTCTATACGAAATCCACAGTTCAAGTCCATTGTATATTGTATATTGTATCTGTGTAGTATTTGTGCGTATATTGATACATGGGAGGAAACCTTCTAAATGTGGACTAAAGAAAAGCCCAAAGAAGCAGAAAAAAAGCAAAGCAGAAAAAAGAAGAAGAAGAGAGAAACCGTCTCTGTGTATTACATCTAACATGTAACATGTACAACGGACAACGTACAATGTACAATATTCACTCTATAAGGTTTGGAGATAAAACTATCATCCAAATCCTACAAAGCTTAAACTTTAACCCAAAAGCAACTCACGGAACATTAGAGAATTTACTTTGTACAATACCCAGTACACAATACACAATACACAATCCATGATACACAACACACAGACTTTACAAGTTTTTCCTGTACGTGTGTCTGTGTGTATATTGTGTATTGGGTAAAATGTATACATTATTCTGTACTGTGTTGTACATGTATGAACTTTTTACACTTTATGAGGGCTAAGGTTAACCGTTAGACTAGGAAGAGAGTGAAAACTTTTTATATTATACATTATACAAGCTACATGCTACATGTAAATGCACCTGTGTATGTATTATTATTATTAGTATTATTATTATTAAATCTTATATCACATACAGAGTCTCAGTTTCTCTTTTTGCTTTACTGTGTAGATTGTAGATTTTCAAGGTTGTATAATGGTAAGTATCTCAAAAAGTTTTACTCTTAGGTAGTGTTTAGTATTCCTATACACTTTTGTATTTGTATTATACAGTGCTGGAGAAAGAAGAGAGAACTACTAGCTACTAGCTTAATTTCAGTAAAGCCGTTGTTGCTATTATAGCTACGGAAAAGGGGGGAAAGTTAAAAACTAGACAATATTAACTTTGTGTTCAAGAGAGGAAAAGATGGAGTGTGGAGCAAGATGAAAGAGGAAAGAGAAAATAGAAAATAGAAAGAGAGAGAGAGAGAGAGTGAGAGAGAAAAGGACAGAAAGAGTTTACAGACAAGACAAATATTATAAAAGAAAGACCGAGGGAGATTACCCAAGTCTGAAATAGAGAAAGAAGAATGAAGTGAACGTAAAAACAGGTATCTACATAATGTACCTACTCTCTACAAGCTACGAGCTACAAGCTACAAGCAAGCAGGACGAACAGGCGGAACATAGCAGAACAGCTCAGAACAGCTCAGAGTAGAACAGAGCAGAAGAGAGCGGAACCGAAACGGAGTGGCGTAGACAGAGGAGAAAGGCAGTGAAAAGTAGGTAAGGTACAACAAGTATGTTGCTGCTTTTCCCAGTATTTTCCTCACTCACTTTTTCTCTCTATAGTACAGTAGATATCTAGTATTCCCTCTCTTTCTCCTTCTGTCTCTTTCCGTCTCTCTCCTTTTTCCTTCCCTCTCTATTTCCCCCCGGAAAATGTACACTGTGTGAGTCTTTATGCTCCAAACTCTAAACTTTAGCTCCAACTCCAAATCATGCTCTTCTATGCTCTAGTATTATATTTCGGTGTGTACATATGCATGTATAATACATGTGTCTGTGAAATTGGGATACATAGACGAATTCTGCTACTTCCATCTTCTTTATCCTTTATACACGCCGTATTACGTATACCGTATACGTTATATGTTATATTATGTTCTGTTGTGTCTATCTTCTTTCCATCTACTTTTCGCATCTTTTGTACGCTTTGCTTCATACTCTTGCTCCGTCTATTTTGTCCTCCATCCTTACACTGAGTACAAAGTACGGAGTACGGAGTACTGAATACATGATGAAGAGTGAAGGAAAGATTAGTTTATCCTTAGAAGATATTTTATGTATGTAGTACAACATGGGGAGTACATATGTACTATTATTGTGCCATTATTTGATACTTGATTTCATGTGTACAGGGTACAGTGGATCTTGTACTGCAAAAAACGCACAATGTACGTTTACCATTTACCATATAGCACACAGCATATAGTACAAAATACAAAATGTACAATGTAAACTATACAGTATACAGTCGTCAGTTGTAAATATAGGGCAATCCACTCTGAGCACACACATATTGATTGTGTGTTGTACCAAAAAAAGGAGAAGAAAAAAGAAAGATAGATACATGTAAATTTACACAATCCCCTTCCACCAATCCCATTTATGTTCACATAGAAAATCCACACATCACATGTCAAATGCCGCTTATTCCTGACTGCTTTCTCTCTCTCTCCTTCTTTCTTTTTCTATCTCAATCTCTCTGTACTTCAATTTTCTAAATGTTCAAATGTTCAAATGCTCAAATGTTCAAATAACAGAACAGTTACATCCTCAAGTAATGTAGTAGTAATGTGCAATAATGTGGAGTGGAAACTGCTCTTGTGAAAAGATACAAGTATCCGATTATTATTATTATTATCATTGTGGATTGTGGAGTGGCTGTCTATCTCTATCTCTATCTGACTTTGTATCTCACTCACTCTAGACTAACTCTAGACTCTATATATTTCATCTCGTCATTACACATTACATCCAATGTATCCAATGTATCCAATGCCAATGCCAATGTACAGTGCACAAGCTTTTACAACATAAGTTTGTATACTCAAGAGAAAACATGCTGTTAGAACCATAATATATTATTGCTGATGAAAGCAATGAGGATGAAATGTACTACAAAAAAAATGGAGAAAAGAGAAAGAGTTCAAATTTTTTTGTAATGTAGATATCCACATCCAACATCTAACATCCACGATACAATGTAATATACCATGTCTTTGGCAATATGGTGAATGGTGAGAGGATGTGTTTGAGAAGAGGGAAAAAAATTGCAAACGCAAGAAACAAGGAAGAGAAGAAGAAGACCAAGAGGATGGTGAAGAAAGACAGAGAAAGAGAAAGAAAGAGACATCTAAACCGCTATCCACTAAACCTCTGCCTTAGCCTCAGTCATACTCACACTCGAGATTATACTTGATCAGTTCATCTACCAACTTTCCGCGCTGTCTCTGTATTACTTTCTCTATAAATTCCAAAATCTCATGTATCATTTATATCAAGTTTCCGTTTCCTTTTTCCTGTTAACTGTTAAAATAGGAGGACTAGGCGGAGGAACGAAAAAAAACTGGGAAAACTGGGGAGAGAGACATTACTTGTAGAACTCGTCTCATGGTTGGTTGATGGGAAAAGTGCAAAAACATGGACATTGTATCCAACACTTGGAGTCTTTCTGATACAGTTTCCACTGTGTATTAAACCCATTAATTATTACACACATATATGTATGTGTGTAAAGTGTAAATATATACATACATATATATATTTATTATTTATATGTGATTTATAATAAAATTGTCTCTCATCCAAGAAATAAAAATAACTGCTTCTATAAAAGCAAAAGTTGCTACAATTTAAATGGTAGGTATTGCATTGACATTGTATTAGGTATTAGGTAAAATTTAATGATTTTCCTTGCATGGTCCCCGACATTTTGGTCCTAGTTTATGATGATAATAACTCAAATCAATTCTTTGATGGTTAATCCAATGACATGGAAAAGACTATTAAAAACACACATAATATACTTGATACTTGGAGAAAATCTTTCAAGGATTTTGTTAATAAATATGCCATGCCCAAGAATTGTGGCGTTTTGATGATGTATTAGATACGTACTGGGAGATGTAGGATGTAGGATGTACAATATACATATTGTACAAGTTGTAGGAGAGTTTGAAACTGTAATGGGAAGGATAAAGGAAGCAATTTTTTACATCTTGTAATACGGAGAAGACTGATACAACATGTGTACACAATACACAAACTGAGTGGTGTAGTGAACGGTGAATGGTGAACCCTTTAAAAAAATCTTGGATAAAATGATGTTAAAATGGGCAATAAAGTGGAGTCATTTAAGGTACACTGTACTCTGTACTACTCATTATACTGTGGTGATTGTAGATTTTTATACATGTAATCCTCTTCATGGAAAGAAGTTGGAAACTGGAAACTAGAAACTGAAAGCTCTTCTCCTCTTATATTCCTCTTGCTCACAAGGTTTTAACTAATTCCCTCAAAAGTGGAAAAACAATAACAAGCCATCTACACATTCTACTCTCTACTCTGTGGTACTTCCTCTGATGTTTTCCATCTTACACTATATCTTGTATCCTTTACTTTTTTCCTATTACACTTTACACTCAGTTGAGTTTTGAGTTGAGTACACATTATATTGTACATTGTACAACATAGGTACACAAAAGGGATGATACCGTTTAAGTTAAAGTTGGAGTTGAAAATTTTCATCCTATTATTATTGTTATTACGATTAGTTCTTTAATGCATGAGCAATAATTTAAATTAGACGTCCATTTAGGCGGAGTAGGAGGAAAGGAAAAGAAAAAAGAAAGTATTAGGGAAGCAAGTAAAAACTACAATGATATTGTGAATTGTGTACATCGTACACTGTACATTCTACATTCTACATTCTGCATGTATGTACAAAGTACAATGTACATGGAGAATGCAGAATGAGACTAATGCTATGAATTATTAGTGCTTGTACCTTGTACAGAACAAAGTACACAAAGTACAACTTTCACGGTGTAATATTTAGATTATGTTTACACTGAACACTGAAAAGAGTGTAGATTGTACAGTGTAAACTGTGAACCTTTAGTCTAATTAAAAAAATTTTTATTACAAAAAGTATGAAACTTGTATTTTTTTTGTTTAATTCCTCTCGCCTTTTTCATCTCATCCTTTTTTACAATAATTAGCTTGGAGTTGTTGTCTAAACTTTGTTTTGTTGTTCCTTTGCACTTCTCACGTTCCTTTTTCACCTTCGTATGTATTTATGTATGTATGTTTACATAATCAAACTTATGTCGAATATCAAACTCGTTTACTCCAATCTCAAGTAATCTCAAGTACAAAACAAGGAGAAAAGCTGAAACATATTTAACGGGTATCCAGTATCCAGTAGCTATAGTATCTAGAATCTACAAAAACTACAAAGTACAAATGAGTTCCACATCACTCTACATTCATTACACATTTTCCATCTCCTGCCCTTCGTCTCTCTCTCTTTCTCTAGTATTTAGAGCATACAATGTGTAGTGACTTTTATATTATAAAATATAATACAATATACCTCTCAATTCTCAATTCTCAATGTATACCCATGGAAGGTTATCAAATTTCTCACTCCAACAGATACAAATAATATTATGTTACGACTTATGACTTGGTATGGGCAGTTTGCTCTGTGCGTATTGGATATTAAGTATTAAGTAGACATAGCTTTTCAATAGGAATAAAACTCGATTAGGTATATAATCCATATCTGCTTACTACAAACTACAAACTGATGTTACATATTACATATGTGTGCACTGTACACTGTGCACTATACCTTATACACCCAATATTAATACTTTTAAAAATGCAGACGTACATGGATTTTCTAGGTATGTCCTATTGTACATATTATAGTAGCAGTAGGAGGATTTTATACACTGGTGAACGATAACGCTTCCACGTGTACGTGTGTTATTGTTATGTGATATTATATTATGAACGAGTGAGCTGAGCGAGTTAATGACTGAAACTGAACTACAATGAGAATTATACGGAAAGGAAACAACAATTTTGGTAGCAAATAGAAAATACCACACACACACACACACACAAATACAGATAGACACTAGACACTAGACACAGACCTACATCCTACATTCTACATTCTACCTTCTACATTGTTCAGGGGATTGTTAATGTACGTAATAATACCAAAGTTATTACACGCTTATTACTTATTACGAAAAAACCTAGTAGTAGTATTTCAAGTATCTATACACATTGCACATCCAATATCCAATGTAACAGATTAGGTCACGGCTCATGAGTAACTTGATCGGGATTCTCGATTCTCAATTCTCGACTCTAGGTATGGATCCGGTAGATAACTATTATAGAGATAATCTATAGATAGCATTAGATAGATACTAGATATGTATACCAGTACCAGATACCCACCCATTCTGTCATTTTGTAGAAAAAGTTTGTAAAATTGCGGAATTCTGGTAAAAGTATAGAAACAGAAAGGAGTAGGTTACTTTTGTTTGACAGCCTTCTATTCTTCTATTATGTACAGTGTGTAATGTGTAGTAAAACTAGGAACGGCGTAACTTCAAAATACTCTAGAATCTAGAAATCCAATGGTAATGTAATGGAAATGATAATAATATTTTATAAATTATAAGGATGCCTCCAAATTCCACAATTCCACAATTCTAGAATTCTACCATTCACCACCTACTTGAAAATACATTTAACAACAACAATAATAATGATATGAATGCCGTCATAACTTTTGACTTTGGACTATTGAAAATCCAAAATGCAACCAACCAAAATATAAGAGCTTTCAAAGTCCAAACTCCAAGCCCTTGAGGCTAAACATTTCACGTATTATATTATATAGTATTCAAACGAATGAAAAATAAATGAAAAATGTTTGAGAGATTTTCGACAACATGAGTGAAATGTACATGTATACATGTACAATGTACACATACACATGCATTATTGTACTACATAATACATTCTACATGTATAGATATAAAAATGTGACTGCAGTATCGATTAATAGCATACAACACATACATGGATGATTTAAAAAATGGCCTAGAGTAAAATTAAATGCTATATCTCATATCACATAGGTACATCTAACTTCTTTATTCTTTATGTACTTGTTAAGTTTACATTTTTTGTTTTTTGACCATGAGAAGCAATCACAAACAAATACCAGATTAGACATACGTATCTTACAACTTACAATTAAAATGATAATATCAGATATCATTGATTTTGAGAAATAATTTATATCGTACTCCCAACATTAGCATTTGTACTAAATAAGAAACTCAAACGCTATAATTTGCACATACATATGTAACTCATAACCTCAAGACACAACTTTTAAGATGAAAATTCTTTCACTGCATATGCTACATTTTACATTATACATTATGTTTTCTGTTCCTCCATTTACAACTTGTCTTGTTTATTTCAGGTTCAAAAAGTTTTTGAATTCCTCACTAAGAAGAAGCCTCAATATTATTTGTACGTGATGTTGAAATGTCTGTGCAAGTCTTTTTGCTCATGTCTGTTGGTTTTAGATCAATACATGCATTTTCATGACCTCGAGAGGTCACAACTCACAACATAACGTGGTAATGAGATGCAAAATTAAACAGCCAATGTACAGAATACACAAGATTCTGGTTGTCTTTGCAGTTTGCAGCATTCACAATACCGAAAAGTATGCATATACATTATACATTGTGCATATTTTGAAGCACAAGGCCGCTTTCATGCCCGCTGCACATTTTGTACACACACAGTACACAGTACAGGGGTAATTAAGTTTTAATAGGGATGCTGAAGGTGATAATGATGATGACATCTTGAAAAAATGATGAAGAATCCAGCCATTTCCACAATACCCTCTCATATCAAAATCCAGAATATAGAATATCCCAGTTGACCCTTAATTATAGATAAAAGTAAGAGTAGTAGTTATTGTTGTTCCCAGATCGGCGCTCAATACGCGGTTCTCCTCTCCTCTCCTGCTCCAGTCTGTCATAAATAATAAAATATAATTTCCGCTTTCTTCTTCCCTTCTCATTTTCCCTTTCCATGTTCCATGTTCTTTCCTTTCCTTTCCTTTCTTTCTTTCTTTCTTTACTCGCAGCTCATGCATGAGACAAAAGGCAACAGATAAATAACTACAGATACTTTTTTATGAACAGATAACAAAGCGTTACTATACGCTACACGCTCTACACTCTACACTTTATACAGTCTACAGTCTTTACAAGTATATATAAATGCTCATTCTTCTTACATGTGTAACATGTACATACGTAAGTGCAGACTTGTACATTGTACATTGTACATGAATAAAATGCTTTTAGGCTTTCGGCATATGATTGCATTACATATTATATATTACGTGCATGTGGAAAGGATGCATATAAAAAGATAAAGATAAATCCACAGATGCACATATCTACGATCCACATGTATTATACAGATATAATCCAATGCGAATTTTGTACAGTAAACATGTTTGTAGCTGTCTCTTTTCTACATCTATATATCATCATTTTCTGTGGGTTTCCCCTTTCCACACACGTATAAAATGTCTGTGTAGGTAAGCACATACAGTATCCCGCAAAACTATGAATACCCCCATGCGCTTTTACTCTCACTCCCGCTTGAAGATGACCCCGTGATTTTTCGACCATGGTCCAAGCGAGAAAGTTTTTGGAAATACTTTTATCTT
>JABASP010003383.1:0-14221 GCA_019776565.1 Sminthurinus signatus
AATGATGTATAATATATAATTGTTTGGAAAAATGAGAAAATTGCAGATTGTATACAAAAATGACATATAAAAAGTTCTTGGTCATATATAGAAACGAAAACCATAACTATTCGGATTGTGGGGTGCCCTGCGGGCACGGGTAAAATACTTGTTTCATATAGTTGTATTAATATGGATAGTAAAAAGCTGTGACAAAAAGGAATTTCATCCTTTAAATAAATTCTAATTTGCATTCTTTGAGAATCAAGAATATTTACAAGTTTAATGTTTGCATATATATCTTGTTCTATTCATATTTATTTATTTATTTAGGACCAAGGAAGTGGATTGGATTTTTACCAAGAAGGGCGTTGGGAACCAAAACCTCCACCCCCAGAAATAATTTCTGCAATTAAACGTAAACCAGCTGTCATTCCACCCAAAAATGCCCAGATTGCTAAAGGTTTTCATGTTTTTTTTATCACTCTTTTTCTTGATTATATGTATAATATGTTTTATATTTACAAGTCAAAATCAATACTATCAATTATCAATAATCAATATAATATTATTAAAATTATTATGATAATACGTTACGTATATCTTTATATATTTTTTCTTTTTTTTTAGATATTGTAGCATCGGGTAAACCAGTAAAACAGGAAGAGACAAAACCATCAAAATCATGGTGGGACCGTGGTGAAAAAGCTGATAAAAATATTATGGGACAAGCCTGGAACCTTCCAGAGGTGGCAAATAATAATAATAAAGAAAATACTTTAACTTCAGAAAAGAAAGAAGAGAAGAAAGAAGTTATAACAAAAAATGAACCACCTAAATCAAATCCTATAATAAAAACAGTACCAGTTTTGAAAGTACCAGTTTTGAAACCAGTGATTTCAACACCAGTCGTAAAAATACCAGAAAAAGTTATTTCTTCTTCAATTGGAAATCCTCAACAAAAAACAACTCAAATTGATAAAGAAAAGTCAACTGTAGGTAAACCTAATAAGAGTATCATTGAAGTTCTAAATGAAAATCGAAGAAATGAAAAATATAATGAAACAACTCATCCTTGTGCTAAAATTGTTGAATCAAAAATCTCAAAAAATTTAGAAACCAAAAAATCAACAGTTACTCATACAGCAACTGAACAAACTACTCTCAAAACAATTCAAACTGATGTAAATCATGTTTCTCCTATTCCGCATAAAAATGATATTAAAGAAAAAAGTGTTTCTTTAGTCCAAATTCAACAACAAAATCAAGAAAAAAATGGAACTGTATTTAAAGAAACAACTGTTGAAATTGAACGAATGGAAGTAAAACCTTCTATGGAATTTGAAGATAGTGTAGATAGTCATGAAATGTTTGATTTTTCTTCACCAGATGAATGTCCAAAGAGTTTCCTGCAGATTAAAAAACCGAAAAATGTTACTCTATCAAAAATCCAGAATGTGTTTGACTTTCAGGTAAATTACTTTTAATGTCTTTTATACATCATGTGTGTATCATGTTAAATGTATTCATGTTATACAAAATATAGTATATTATTATTATATTATAATGTATTATGAATGATTATAGGTAACATCTGCTGAAGAATCAGATAAAAGAGATTTACGAATCTTGGAAACAAAAATGGCACAATGGTACAAAAAGAATAAAAACAGTATTGATTGTGAAAAATTATTTTGGCTTGGCTTTTATGCTTTTTATGATGAAAATTCATCTAAATGCCACCGGTAAGTATATAAATACGAATTTCTATTACTATGTTTTTTATTTATTTACGAGTTATGAAGTATGGGAATATTTTATTCTTCACAATAATAATAAATAATAATTGACATGTTCTTCTTCTTCTTTTGTTTTCAACAATCTTTGTTTTTTTAGTGTCCAAATTATTGGGGAAAGTTCAGAGGGTTTAGTAAGAGCTCAACTAATTGATTATGGTTACGCAATGGAAAATGTAAACCCTGAAGATTTGTATCCTTTACTAAACAAATTTTTAGAAATTCCTCGTCTTTCCATCCCTGCAAAGATATCCGGTAAGTACTGAATAAATATCTTTTTTTTTACTTGGTAGATAATATCATGTATACTATTTCATGTTTCATCTCATCATATATTTTACAATCATGTATCTTTAAAAAACTACCATGACTGAAAAAATGAATAAATTTTGTATGTAACAGTAAAAGGTCAAGTAGATTATCTGAAAACCAATGAAAAAGAATTTTTGGACAAGATAACTGACAAAAATACAATTCGAGAATTCCAACAATTAGAAAACTACCTGTTTTTGATATTGGCGACGTCATTTTTTGAAAAATCTATTACTTTTGACAAGTTTGAATATATGGAACAAGGAGTTTTCATTGTATTTTATCGACCAAAGGAAAATTAGTAAGTTTTTTTTTGTTCTTTTTCTTTTACTTGTGAAATAACTGATAAGTAGTGAGTCTAAAATAGTATGCAGTATGTATAATAATATAGGTATATATATCTATGATTAAGTTACCAATGGCCAATTATTTTTATCATTATTAATTTTGATGTTTGATGCTCTACCTCTTTAATATTCGTACATGCAAAATGAATTAAACGATGATACGAATTTTAGTTTTCAATTTTTTTCAAATTATTTTTATTGTTTTTTCTTATAATTTGTAAGTGCAAAGATTTGGCCGTGCGATTCACTTCATACATAATATATTTTTTTGTGTGTGGACATATATAGGTATTATTATACTATATAATAATAATATACTGTATATATGTATACTTAATAATTTAAGACGTTTATTTTTTCGACGCATTTTTTTTTGCGCACACGCTTCTTGTAGCCTTAATGTTTGTTTACAATATAATACCGAAATAATAGTAATAATAATAATAATATATTATACCCATAATATATTTTATAACTGATACAAACAAATGTATAACATAATATGTACTATATTTTATGTACATTCACCAACTAGTAAGTTACACAAAATCTTTTGTAGCAAGTATCCAAATAATACCGCACACGTTTATGGATATTATTTTATTTATATATAATATAATATATTCACATTTTTTCATATCATAAGGAAATATCGGGAAACAAATCTATATAATAATATATATATAGAATATAGATATATATGTATGTATATATTACTTACCACGTAACAATGTTAATAAACTACTATTATTGTATAATAATAATAATAGTGTCTTACATAACAATCACAATATATATTATATTAAATTATATAATACATCTGTATAAACTTATATATATATTCTCGAATACGCTTTAACATGTATTACATAAAAACCCTAGTGTATTATTCTTTTTGAACATTGTCATACTTAACTAACCAAAGATATTGTGTATATAATATTCCATTTGTTTGGTATAGTTAGCTGAAGGGAGATCGCTAATATTCATTCATTGTAAGCTTTCACTCTATAAACTTTCACTTTTGTATTTTTTGAATGAGAGTGAAAGTGTGTATTGATGATAAGTTCTAGCTCTGTTATCTGTTTCATGTTCATGTGTGGCTTACAACAACAAGTTTGACTCTCCAGTTTAACATAAAAACGAGTGTATTCCTATATAGTTTATACAATGATTTCAAAAGGTCAAACACGTCTGATTACGTACATAATTTATGTATTACATAATAATAACACTGACACAATAATTATTACTAAGTAAATTTGCTACAAGAAGCATGATGCAAAAGGGCTAAATATATTATTCTATAATAATATTATTATGTCGCTGTAAATATCTGTAAAACATGTAGGCAAAATATTGAAGTGAACGCAAAAAAAGTCGGTACAAAATTTTTCTTCCTTTGTGTTCAAAACAATAATAATACAACAAATATCATGTGTCAATTTTTATTTTCAAACATTGATCTGATTATTATTATTATTAGTAGTAGCATTTTAGTCTTTAGCATGTATGAGAAGTAAACCGGGGAAAAAAATTTTTAGTGTTAAAAATTTGTGTTAAATGTTTAGGTATGTATGTATCCTAATTTTTGTTGATTTTTTATTACATACTTATACTGTTCAATTTCAATGGATGTGGAAATACAATGTGCAACTAAAAATAGAATAAATAAACTATTGATCACTTTAAAATAAAATAATACCAAAGACTATACACATCCTAATTACAACATTTTAAGGCACTTTCGTTAGCATTTGTTGATAATATATTATTATAATATATCGTTATTATTATTTAGAGTACATAATATAAATGTATTCTATATTCTTCTACATAGTACTTAACTTTACGTACACATGTATAACACGTTTTTACAGTAGTAATCAGTAATCAGTAAAAAAAAAAGTCAAAGAAGAGGAAATGAGCTTTTTTCACAAAGAAGTAGGGAATATTGTTATTGGTCATTGGTATTATTTTTTACTTTCCCCTTCGTGTACTCTCATGTTGGATGGATAGAGAAAAAAAGAGATCATACAGAATCGTAGGGAAAATTTAATGATCTTGATATTTCTAAAAAAACCCTAAGCAGTTACAAAATATCTTTCCGATTGCACTATACTTTTATTTAGTGCTCATTGTTTCCTTGTTTTACATTTGTATAATGTTTTCTTTTTTTTCGAATTTAGAAAAGAATGTTTAGTTAATTCAACGTTAAAAACGGATAATAAAATAACAACACCACTTAGCAGAAAATTTTTAAATATAAATATATCTACTTATGTTGAGAAAACTGAAAACTGGCTATACAATCGTCAAAAAAATACAAATATTTATCATAGATCATGTAGATGACAAGGGATAAGGGATTACTTTTTTCCTCCTTTTTTTTCTCTCTCTCTTTTTTTCAAAAATATTATCATAATAATATTATGGCATAAAACATATAAACGTGTAAGTCTTGAGAACAAATCGACAAGTACAAAATTCATTACCACAAACAAACTAGAAATAAAAATGCCATATTGGATGAAAAAAAAGGTAAAATAATACAGAGGATAAATATATACTTTGTTTTGAATTACATTTATTTCTACTTACGATATAACTATAATATTTTAATCATATTTAGTAATGGAGTACTATAAACTATATATTTCATATAATAACATATTTACTCATACATAATGAGAATATATATATAGAGAATATTATGTACATATGTATAATTTGTAAGTTTTACGTGTAAATAATATTAAATAAAATAGCAATAATTATTATTACTATTATTATTGATATCTTATAACTTATAACTATTTAATACATGTAATTAAATAATTAATTATTACAATATTATATAATAATACATAATAATATGTATTGAATTGTATGTACTTTGGCAATGATACTACAAAACACTGGAAAAAAAACCAGTACAGTAACTGCAATTTAGAAGATAACTTTTCTCTATACAAATAATATATATATATATATTTAAAAATATTATGCTGCGCTCTCCTTTTTGTTGTCCCTTTCTCTCTACAAAAACTTTCTCCACATGTAAAGAAACCGGTTCATACACTAAAAATAGTCCTTACTATTATTATTATTATTACTAGTTAATGATAAACATAACGTTGGACTTCCCTAGATAATACAAAATATAATATAATATGTATATATATGTATATACATTGATGTGTATTTTGTCATTAACTTAATAACAATTATTTTGGTTTTTTTTTCATTCAATGTCTCGTATAAATATTTTTAAAATATATATATTTAGTATATTATATAATATGTATATGTCAACAAAAACGTTTTCACATTTCTTTTTACATAATAATCAAGTTAAATAATTATCAACATGTTTTCTTTTTTCTTTCGAATTACTGTTTCGTACATGTATAGTTAGTGTTTACTATGCATGTACACATTATATTATACGTGTGTGTACTTTTGTACATGTTTTATATTATTATATATTATGTACATGCATAGTACATATATATCATAGTATCAATGATAATATTTCGTATTTGTATTTTTTGTTTTTGTATACATACTTGCAATTATATAACAACAACAATAAAATTACTGTATAATATAATATATATATCTATTATGTATAATATAATAGCTATCATCTATCATAAATATATTTACATACATGAGATTGAGATGATGATGATTATACTTAGTTGACAATTGACGACATCAACCATAACATTTGACATTTACCCTATAATATTTTTGCTACAGACGACGATAATTTTTCTTTGTCTACAGAATTAGAGAGCGGGTAGTTAACATATCTTTTTACCGTTTTATGACAATAAGAACAAAATATACTATATTATATTATAGATATTATAGTACTCAATTATTGTTATTATCATTTTGTAGATAGATATATGTTGACGTACTCGTACAATTATCAACTGTTCAACATATAATATAATAAGTAATGTATAATAATAACATGTAACATATACAATAATTACGTAACACCTTTTTTTTGTATGTGTAAACTTTCACAGTTTTGATTACGATTTACGGTTATTTGGAAAACATTTTACAGGTATTATATTTATATTTTTTTTTGTATTTATAGAAATTTACATGCATAATATAATGTATCTATTCGTACGCACGTATAAAATACATATTATGTGGCTTTGTGATTTATTGTGAATTGTGGAAATATGTATAAATGCAAAAACACAAACAGTTTTAGGTATATTACATTTCATAAGTTTTTTTCTTGGTTTTAAATAACATTTTGTCTCTCTATTGATTATGGATATCAATGTACATATACAAGTACCAAAGTAGTCTCTAGAAGTATATATTATATGTAATATATTATATAGTCTCGTATAGTTTGTGAACAGTGTTTTTTTTTCTCAAGATTTCATTTTTGCTGTTTTTCATTTTCTTCTTCTTTCTACTACTGTTTCATTTGTTCGTAGTACTGAAAAGGTACAATCTTTGTTTGTTTGGTGTTGAAGAATTTGCAACGGTATACATATCTATATATACATGATATATTTTTTATACATGCATATGTATATATTTTTTATTATTTATAAATACTATACTTATTATTGTGTAACACATATATAAATACAAAAAACATTGCATTTTGAGAGATTTAATTTATTTAATCATCATCTTTTTTGTCTGGCTTTAAGTCAACCAATGAATGGAGTTCGTCTGGTGAATACCTACAAAAATAGCAAAGACAAATAAGAATTAAGAATTAGATTTATAATCTTCCAAAAAAATATGCATATAAAGTATCCTTTAGCGTAAGTATTAAAAGTATAGGATTTTTTCGATAGAAATTATAAATTTACCCGAGTAAGCTCTGTAGGTCACAGACAAAACGATAGACATATCGTTTTCCGGCTGTTTTATGAATAATATTTTTGTCATAATAGTATCGAAGACCACGACTAAGTTTTTCGTAGTTCATTTTGGGTTTATTCTTTCTAATACCCCACCTTCTTGCAACTTCATCTAAAAAAGAAAAAAAATGATCACATTAGTATTTATGTTGAATGCACAAATTATTAATCAGATTAATCAGATTCATTCTATTAAAGTAAATTATCTATAATTAATTAAGAATTACCTGGATCAGTTAATTTAAATTCCCATCCATCACCGGTCCAACTGATAAAACCTTGACAAGTTTTGTCAGTTAAAAGCTCCAATAAAAATTGCCATAATTGTATTGGACCAGAGCCAGTAAAACAAGGTCCTCCTCCAGCTCCACTTGGGCCTAAACCAAGATTGAATGATGCTAAATCAAAATCCATACTTTCAATTTTCAACATGTACTTAAAATACACATATATAATGTACATGGAAGACATTTCATGACATTTATCATGAAAAATTTATCACGAAGAATCAAAATAAAAGAGAAGAAGAAAAAAAACTCTACCTGTATAAGCACCAAGCATGGAAGGTTGTAAAATGGGTTTCATATCACCGTTGGACAACTGAGAATGATGGCTAGGATGATGATGGGAATGGGCATGATGAGACATTTGATTATGTTGGGGTTCTCTACTATGACTATGATGAGGTGGGAGGTAGGCGGGATGTTGGTGATGATGATGAGGGTTGCCCATTTGTGGCATATCTACTGGAGTATTTGCTCCACTACTACCATTTACAGAATTAACTGCGGAATTGGCAGGTGACCAGTGATCTGAGTGCTCTGAGAGGTTGGAACCTGGAACTAGTCAAAGAAGAACAAAAATTACATTTTATTTTTTTTCAAATTAAACAATTATTTTACATCAGTTCGCCATTCGCCATGGTACAAGTCTTAACAAACATTCTAAAATTAAAAAATCTTTACCGGTTTGAAAAGGTGGGGAATCGTATGGTCCATGACCATAAGCATCATATGCTTCAGGTCCCGGGTATTGTTGTCCTATTAAGAAAACACAAAAGAAGTACATATTAGAAAACTGTTTATAAATCCTACTTTAGGTATGGTCAAGAATTAGATGGAAAAACTGGTCAAGTAGTAGTACATATTTATAACATACTTATACATGCAGTAGTCATTTGATATGTAGGGAGTCTCTGTCTTTATTAGTCTTTATCATATATCTGTAACTAAGCATGATAATTTTGTACACTCTTCAATATAACAATGATACCTCTCTCTTTACTCTTTACTCAAATCTCACTTCAAGGACAAAATCATGTATCATGTATACATTTTTCTATGTACTTCATGCTCAAGCGGAAACCCTGAGTTAATTATTATATCTTTTGCGTGCTTCAGTCCTAATTTTTGATTCGCGTATACTATAATATTATAATAACATGTATTATGTAGTGTACATTTCAAAGGTTATAAAAACGAAAAAAGAAGAAGAAAATTATTCAAGTGTACTGTTGAGATTTTTCATTTTCTTCCTCTCTTTCACTCTGTCATCTCTCATGTTTCTAAATTTATACTTTACATGACTCTTTTAAATGTTGCTTTATTATCTTTTTCTACAAATATTTAAGAAGGAGTAAAAACTGTGTAAAACTTTTAGGACAAGTCAAAATTCAAAAAGTTTAAACTCTTTATTTAGCATTTTTAATAATAATTATTATTATTATTAAAAATTCAATAGCCTATACAAAATACATATATATTCTAAATACTATATTGTATATTGTCTAATAATATATATCTTTTGTTGATCATTTTTTATGTTCATGATTCATGTTCTTTTTTATGCATGCATAATGGATAATGTATAATGTATAATAATAATGAAATGGGAAAGGGAACAAATTTAAAACATGATGTCAAAAGTACCACACCCATTTTCTTAGTATTTGTTTGATTGAAATTCAAAATTTTCCATTAATTTTATGAGTCGTATACTTACTTACAATTAGAATCTATAGGTAATGTATACTTATATTACTTATACGTGTATGGAATGGATTTAAACCTGTACATTGTGCATACTTACAAACCTCTATATTTTATATTCTAATCCCAATTCTACTTTATACTTAAAAAACTAAAAGCAAATACTCTTCAATCTTCATCTTCATCATAATATCATTCAATTCTATTAGGTATTTTTCGAAAACGTGCAACGTGAATTCATCTATAATAGACTTATTCATAACAAACAACAGACACATAATGCTACAACAAATGTTGTATAATATGATTAATTTTTCATATTCGTTTTATCATAAACTAATATTATGAGTATAGATATAATATATAATATCTGTAGACTTTATACTGTATAATATATTCTGCCCAAGGTAAAAAGTTCCACCGACTAGTTTTTCCATTAAATATTAAATAAAATAAAATGATCAACTTTCTAATTCGCATCTATACAGCATCATACAGTCTCGCCAACTTTGAGAGTTCTTATCAGTGAAATAGCAATTTTCCACTCATGTACTCTTCTCCGTTTCTAGTCTGTAGCTGTTAGCTGTACAGTGCAGTCTACAGATACATTACATATATAATGAAAGATTTTACTTTTACATGTGTAAAGTAAATAATAAACCTTCTTTAGTTCAAACACATGTTATGATATGCAATATGTATACATGGCATATATCATGCATAATGCATGTACTGTGATATACAGTATACAGTGAATTCATATATTTTTTTAACATGTGTGTGCGTGTGAGTTTTAGCAAAAGATATTTTACGATGTGTATTAGATATGTCTACATAATTAGTAAAAAAGTAAAAACACACTTGTTAAAAAAGCTCATGTAAAAGTATTATGAATTGAATATTATACTAGTATAATAATACAAAAAAGGGCTATGTCTAATGTTTATATGCTGTATGATGTATGCTGTATGTGATAATGATTAAACATTAACATGAAAAGAATAAAATAGGAATCCTCCTCATTTTGTACTGTACATATGAAAAGACTAAAGAACAAAGCGAAAGTGCTACTAGATATATACTAGACAGACTACAGGCCAGATTAGGATTATTATGCATTTATACATCATCATTTTTATTATAATATGTAATAATAATGAAAGCAAAGTCAGCAGACTTAAACAATCATTACAGCCATTTTCATGATTATTATTTCATTACATGCATAATAAACTTGCTAATATTATAATAAATTACTCGTGCTGTATTATACTTCCCGATTTGTAACAAATTACAAATTACAGCACAAAGCACTCACATGCAAATCTCTGACCATTTCATTTTTTCATACCATTTCTACTGCATTTAGCAGTGAATCTCAACTTCATATTTTTCAAGACGAGTAACCTATGCATTTATTTTACATTTATCTCAGACATATTAAGTATGTACACATGATGTGCTACAGATTACAGATATTATGCATTATGCATACTGGTAAATGGTAAAAGTTGTCGAGAGTAAAGAAATACATAATCATAATATTACTCTTTCTCTCTCTCTCTCTCTTTCGTAGGTACAAGTAAAATCACTCGTTCAATGTTAATCGTTCCTTTTAATATTTTTGAAATGTAAATTTTGAATTTAAACTTTTTAAATACTTTTTCACACGCACGAATCGGATCTAATTATCAAAGATAAACATTGGAGGAGGAGTAACTTGTTCTACCATTTACGTATACTTTAGCCTGTTTTCTCTCTCTCTCTTTCTCTGTGTTGTTTACTCCGGTACAAGTTTACATGTGTTTACTTTTGATATAAAATTTCTCTCTTGATGATCATCACCCTCAAGAATCAAGACTCTAGACCAGGACGTAGAATACATAATATAAATCAAACTAGTGTATGATTAAATGGTACGAGATACGAGATGTATAATTAAAATTAATTAACCAATTTTTCAATGTAATTTGTACTACTGTTTGACCATAATATACAATATCCATATAGAAGAATAAAGAATGAAAAACCAGAAACAAGATAAATATAAAAAAGAATTAATAAAAACAAAACTTACTTCGGCTAAAATTTTTGTTCATAAAGGCTGTTTGTTGGAAGGAGGACTTGTCTGCCATGAGGCTAGAAGAATAGAATTCGGGGGAGTTTTCAACATATGCGGGATGGCTGGGATCTGGTAGAGAGTGGTAATCTCCGTCGTCACCTCCGTATCCTTGTGAGACATATCCATTCTCATCACCATTCCCACTTCCGGTTCCACTGGCTGCTGATCCACTTGAGGGTCCAGCTCCTACACCATTCGTGGACGTGGGACCACTACCGTTCCCATTTGTCAGTTCACTTAACTGTTGTTGTTGTTGCAGAGACTCACCGAGGTGATGACTATAACCTGTACACAATAATCAAAGGGGAAAAAAGATAAAATACTGATTAGTTACTTTTTCTCCACATTTCTTCCACTGTTCATTGTTCATTGTTATTATTATTATTATTATTCGATGAAACAAATACATGTGGTTAGTAATGAATAACGTCATCACTAATTCTTATGCTATACTTTTATCACATTTTTCACCATGTAATCACATTCTGATGCAGTTATTTCATTTTATTCTTTATGTGATAAAATCATGTCATTGGCTGATTTTTCATGCTATAGTATTATTATTATTATTATGCACTATGTACTATTTACTGTGTGTTTTGTAGATAATATGAAATATATGCGTAATAAACAAATTCTGTCCAACTCAAAAACTAAAAAAACATAACGTGTAAAAAATTTGCATACACTCTCTTTCAAACTATCTCTTTGAATCCCCACATCCTGTTTGATAAAACCAAACCAAAATAAACCACGTATGCAGTATGTATTGTGTATCCAGTCTCATATCTCATATAGATAGATATACATGTATGCTGAATGCATGTTGTGAGGAGATTAACCGTTTGTTCCAGTTTCTATTAATGAAATGACAAATAACTAGAATCATCATATTTATGTCACATGAGTCAAAAATAAGTAAAAGCATACAAAAGTACTACTATTAAATTTTTTGCAAGTCTCAAGGAAATAATTTTATGCAGATTTTGATATTTTGGTATTTCTAGAACTGAAATTAATCTTTTTCAAAATTCCACATAACACAAAATATCATGTATGAAATGAAACAAGTCAAGAGTCAAGCCAGTTAGAGTCGTGATTCAATATTAAATATTCAAGCCAAAAGGGGTACTCGTTACAATTCCTATATTACTATCATTCCATTTAGTATTTAGATAAATACACTCTACACTATATACGCTATACTCTATACTTTAGTAATGTTTTGTGCATTGTATTAATCTAGTACACAGTACATGTGTTGACTGTTGACTTTTTCAACATATCATACTAGTACTTATTTGCGTTTTACATTTTACACGTCGAACGTCGAATGTCGAGAAAGCGAGTGTGTACATTGTAAGTGCATAATACATATTATCTTCTATCAACAAGCTAAAAAAAATATCACAACACAACACATGACAAAACACAAAAGGGTACATGTATTCATGTAAAAGACAGAATAATATCATCATACAAGCATGAAGAGCTATGAATACTACACACTGTACTTTAGTCTAAACAAACATGGCGAATGTTCCTCATTCATCCCACCCACGTCAACTATCAACTATTAACTATTACACACATTATACATATGCATCTACAATCTACATCCAACATACATACTAGTATAGCTTTCCAGTTATTCTCATTACCATTTCATTTCATTCGACGATGTCAGTTGAGATTTGAGATTGAAAAAAAAAATGAAAACGCCTATCTTCTTCCAATAACATGTCGTCCTTTTCGTTCTTTTCGTCGTTTGGTTGTCGTGTATGTGGTATGTGTATGTTTCTCTGGCTCTCGTTTCTCGCTCTGAGCGCTGACTGTCGTCAATGACTAACCAGCCAGCCAGCCAGCATAATATAATAGCCAAGAACAACCTACTTTCATTTTATTAAATTGAATTGCATCATCTAACCCCCTTGAACAAATAATACCAACCTGCGAAATTTTTTAGTATCGCTCCTCTATTATATTTTTTACATGTACAATGTACAGTGTACTTTGTACATTGTACATATAATATTAGAGATACATTGCAAACAAGCACATCAATCTAAACGAGGATTCTGTACATGATTGTGTATTTGGAGTTGGATTTGCATTTGCATTTGTAATTTTGGTACTGTATAAGTAACCATGTGTAACATATCATATATCATGTATCATATACGTATATCATGTATTCAGAATTCAGCATGCTTCTGTTTCTGCTCTACCGACGACAACACTAAACACCAACAAATGAAATGAATAGCAGAAACTCCTAAAACATTCACATGTACACATCAAAATCCTCTATCGAAATTTCATTTTGTGCCACAGAATAATGAATAATAATTCTGCAAAGAGTAAAGAGTACAGAGTCAAAAATAGTATCTATACAATATACAATACAATATACAATACATAAATAATGAAACAAAAGTCAAAAGTCTATTCAATTTTTTTTATTTATTTAATCACAGCACTATAAAATATAAAAATAGTATGTGGTGTGGTGTGTAATACCAGATAGCAAATAGCAACCATACATGTGTGATTATTTATACATGTTCTAGTACTTGGAAGAAAATATTATAGAGGAGAGACGATAAATGACAAATGACTCAACATTTAACTCTACATTCTGAATACATGTTCCTTTTGACAATTGGTTACTATATGGCTTGGCTTACGACTATTCAAATTTTAACATTCAATTCACATTTAAATCACAATTCAATTATGCATGTAGCATGTAGTATGTAGTAAT
>JABASP010003384.1:0-14219 GCA_019776565.1 Sminthurinus signatus
ATATTCCAAATGATAATAATAATAATGATGATGATGAAGAAGATGATGAGGATCAAGCTCCTCCTAACATTGAAAAAGAAAATGATTCTCCAATTGAATATGAGAATAATATGAATCATTTCAAAAGTAAAGTCCAAAAAAAGAAAAAGAAGTATACTAAACGTAAAGAAAAAAGTACTAAAACTAAAAAACCAATAGTAGAGAAACCATTACGTCGTCGTTATCGAAAAGCTGTACATTTGTGTCCTATTTGTAATCAATTATTTACTTGTAAAACTGCTTTGAGGTAAATTTTTACATTTCTTGAATTGCTGATAAACTGATATTCTGCAACATACAAAAATGAATAATAATAATTATTATACTCAACCAATATACATATATATATAATATATATATATGTACATTCTTAATTACTTTAGGGTACATATTGCTGAACATCCTGGAGAAAAGGTATTAGTTTTTTCAAAAAAACAAAAACATTTCAGAGAATCAGATTCTCTATATATGCATTTAGTTTTCATAGAATTCCATTTTGATTTTGCTAAAAAAATTAATTCTGAGACAACTGGTAGTGAATATGTATAATAATAATATAATATATATTTCTTTTTACTTTATTTCAGCCATGGCATTGTGATGAATGTTGGTTCTCTTTCAGGCATCAACCAGAAATTTATCAACATAGACGGGTAAATATATTACATACATATCTCATGATCTTTATATATAACATTTCTTTATATAACAATTGATATGTCATATAAATGTATGTGATGATATACTATTATTATTTATTATATCTGTTATCTAATATCTAATATGATTACGGTAGAGTAAGTAGTAAGTATATGAGTCAAAAATAATGTCTTCTATATTATGTTTCATTTGTTTTACTTTGAACACTTACTTTTACTGATAAAATATTCTCATTTTTTAAATTTTGATTTGTTATAGTGGCATCATGTTCCAAATGGAAAATATCGATGCACTTTTTGTTCCTGTTCTTTTGACAAAGAAACGGTTTTTAAACGACATATGAATCTTGAGAAACTTCGTCAAGGTGGTATTGTTGAAAGCATTGCCAAACAATCAAAGGTATCAAAAAGTAAAACTGAAAAAAAGAAGGACAAACTCAAAAAGGTTAATATCCCTAAAGAACCAACAGAGCAAAAGAAGAGAGGAAGAAAAAGGAAAATTGTGAATTTTGACCAGGAACAGTTAAATGATAATCCTGTCGGTACTACTTCTACTACTTTGGGGAGTTTGAAAAAATCTAAAATCATGCCGAAAGTTGATCTACAACCAGGAGGAGAAGTTTTTCAAGCAAGAAGAACTGGAAGGATACGGATTCCAAAAACTAAACATTAAGGAATCTAAGTAAGGGGTACAAAAAATAATAATATTGTGAATTCCTTTTGACTTTTCTAAAAAAAAAATGGAAAAGTATTTTAATATTCTTGATAAAGCAAAACCTTCATCTTTCAATAGAATAGCTTTTATTCAACTCTGTGTTTCAGAAATTTATTTATTTCGTGTATAGTTATTAGTTATATACTATATTACCGTACACCTAGAAATATAAGTATTTGTAATAATATGACAACTATATGTATTTATATATATCTAAATAGATTACATCTTATTCATTTTTAAATATACCAATTCGTTCAAAAGAGAAATACTTTCATTAGAAATTTCTGAACTTTATATAATATTATTTCATATTATATGGTTTATATTTCGTTTTTACTTTGTATGACTAATATGAATTGGGATTATTTTGACATTCGTAATATATGTATATTGCTTTAAAAAAATTTAAATACTAAAATTGATTTGCATTCCTTTATTATGAAAATCATTAATATGTATAGGATATAGTGCTCTACTTATCATTTTATTTTTTCTATTTTTATAGAAGTAGTTTTAAAAGTTTTTGAATGAATCCGAGACATTTACGATTTCCAGTATATATTATATATTATTATAATAGTAGTATGATAAAATTTGTATAAAGCCATAATATAGAAACTATAAAAACAGTACAATTTAAAAAGGTTACAATATTATAATATATGTAGTTATTACAGTAATCGTGATTCATACATTTTTCGTAAGTTAAATTTTATATCTAATATTATAAAATAAGTAACATATATATGTTATATATTATATGTAGATCAGATGTAATGAATTATGGTTTTGTTTGACTTTTTATCTTTTTTTGATTTATAGTACTAATAAGATTATCATTATAATCTAAGATGATACATATTTGTAGCAACAACAAAAAAGTACAATAAAAAATATTCTCGTAAAATTTATAGAGAGAGTGGAGAGTATGATTTAACTATGATTTAACCTAAATTTTTACCTTTTTCTAGTACACACTTCAATAATACATACACACATGTACATTATTTACGTTTCATAATAAGCCGTCGTGATAAGTTATAAAATATAATGGACATAAGTTATTTTTGAAAATGTTCAAAATGCATCTAGAACAGATAGAAAAAGTAAATATAAAAAATTAAGTAAAAACGTTCACCTGTAAATAGCAACAAAGTCTTGCAACGAAAAATCTTAAAAAAGCGGCATATGAATTCATACTTCACAAGTAAAAAAATAAACACAAAACACAGGTGACTTTTTATTTTTTATAAAAAGTGTAGTAGAAATTAGAAATTCAATCAGGGGCAAGCAATAATATATTGAAATCTCTGTTTATTATAATATACATGTGTACTTTTTGTTTACCATTTTGTAGTCATAATATACAGTATACTACATATACTTTAGATTTTAGCAGACCTGGAGACCTGGACTTCACAATTATATGTTATATAAAATACTTGCTTGTGGTTAGAATACCTTTTCATTTTTACTGAGTACTACTATACAAAATTTATTTGACAAATACTATATAATATATTACACATGATAATACGTCAATAATAATTGATATTATTTTAGAAATTGTTGTATAATTGTATTCCTTATTGTAATTTACAGAGTCTGGTGTGTGTTCAATAATATACTTTTTAAAGATGAATTCACCAACTGAAAGTTCACCCTTATCTATTTCAGTTAATAGTGATGATAATGATGGTAGTAGTAGTTCAACAGATATTGAAGATCTTCTAGACCCTCGATCATCAAAATTTAGTGCTCAATTATCTCTTCTATGTCAACAGTCCCCACTAAGTTTACCTTGTCCAGAAGCTCCAAGTTATTTAAATGTTATTGAATTAGAAAGAGCTATACCAGATCCTAGAAAAGAACCAATTTTTGAAAGTTGTTTGAAAACTTCCAAGGCTAAATTGGATAATGTTAAAAGAAATATTTCTAAAGATAATCAACAACAATCAGAACAACCACAAAAAGGAAACCCAAATCAATCTTCAACTTCAAGTTATAAAACTAGACAAGCTCAAATGCAAGCTACACGACTAAAACAACAACAACAGAATAAAAATGAAGATAATTCACAACCATCAACTTCATCAGCATCCGTACAAATATCAACATTACAGATTCCATCCACATCTAAACAACAACAACAACAACAAGTAGTAGTAGAAAAAACGACAAATCCTCAAACTTTAATTTATCCCATACCTGGAAGAAAATTTTTACCACATCAATTACCTGTTTATCGTCCAAAAAAAACACATCCAAATATCCTAACGGAAATGGAAAATGTTCAAGGACCATTAAAAGCAATTAAAGATGCTATGACATGTCGGAAAAGAGTCAAAATTTGGACAAAAGGAAATAAGAATAGTAGTGGTATTCGTGGATTTTGTACTGGAATTGTTCTTGGTTTTGATAAACATTGGAATTTAATTCTTTGGGGTGTAGATGAAATTTTTCAAAGGAAAAGATCATTTACATCAATGTCAAAAAGTGATCAAGATAAATCTCAATATAATGAAGAGAAAAATCAATGTAATACAATTCTTCATACGATTAAAACACCACAAACAGCAAAACAATCATCATCATCATCTATCAAAACTCTACTGTCTGGAGATTCATCATCACAAACACCTATTTTAATTGAAGGACCGGATGCTCTTCTAACTTGTCGTTTACATTTAGAGGCTCTTACTCTAAATTCTAAAATAAAAGTTGATCCTCGTTATAAAAAAAATACTAGAGATAAACATAAAACAACTAGTGTAAGTGATAAAGTGGTTAGTACAAACTCAAGTGGTCATCATCATCATGTGCCTAGTGAAATGATAAGTAAAAATAACAATATTACAAAATCACAATTAAGGAAAAAACATGTAAAAGTTTTTGATATCCCACGTACAGATCCTTTTGGTTATTCTATATTAGCTCAGTCAAAGAATTGGGAAATTATTCATCGTACTCAAAAACAATTATTTCTTATGGGAAATCTTGTAGTTTTTATCGAAACAAATCCACTCTCATTGTAAAAGTATTTTATAAAAATATTTATTTATGTCTATAGATAATCTATTGTTATATATACTATATTTTTTTATATGTATTTTGTATTCATAATATAGTCAAACTGTAAAGAAAATGACGTATTTTTTTCTATCCTTTTTGATTTTTATTCAGTTTGATGTATAAAATAATCTATACGCTTCTCATGCGCACGTAATATGGTATATATATAGTGACTATACTATAAATCTAGTGACCTTTCCATTTATATCTAGGAAAACTTTTTAATAATAGCATACATCAATTTTGTATCAATCACATAATAATATATTGTTATATGTCAAGATGCTAAAACAAGAGTATTGAATATTATGTACTTGCAAGATTTCACAAAATAAATAAAAAACGTCATTTTTATTTGTATTCATTTCATTTTATAAATATATAAGTATAAAATATTATATTTGAGTATATATATATATAAATATTATACTTTTTGTAATGTGTCATGCACACTGTGCGTCATTGTCATATTATTTTAATCATTTTTGTAATACATAACAACAATGGTAAACATTCATAAAAAGTAAAAAGAATACACAACAAATTTTTGACTTGCACACACATATATATATATATATATATATAATGTACTACATTTTGTACAAATAAAAGTATTATTTGTACAAAAATATACATATACATAGAAAAGATGGTAAAAAGATTTTTTTAAAAACAAACAAATCTTATGTACCATGTAATTAAACACAACTGTATTATATAAATAGCACAAAATACTATTCATAATAATTATTATAATTTAATTAGTTTTCTTTCTTATTTTGTTGTGTGCTGGTCATATAAATAACAAATAACTAGACATAAAATGTTCAATTTTTATCACGTCTCATTCATTAGGACTAAAACCATCAAAAGTTGTTAAAGCATAATAATATAACTTCAAGTGCAATATGCACGTATATGTACTATGTATATATATTATATATCTCCTTAAAAATTGTATTGACAACTATCATCCTCAGTACAGTATAGAAGTAAAAAATAAAAAAATTTGAAAAGTCTGATGAATTTTTTGTTTATGCATTAACAAGTATATATATAGTATTAATGTAGATTTCATTTTTCGTCATTGAAAAAAATATATTACTATTACATTGTGTTAACCAAGTCCAACATCTAAAGCCATCATAAGAGTAAACCCGAGAATAGCAGACCATGAAGATATAGAACTATTATTTTGATGCGCTTCAATCATAACTTCAGACAGCACTACAAACACCATTGCACCTGCTGCAAAACTGCAAAAAAATAAAATAACACAATGTTCATAATAATATAATATTACATGATTACCTAAAATATGAAAAATATAAAAATAAAATTCATATATATATAAAAACAATATCCTTCAAGTATAAAACACATGTAACTTTTGATTAAATTTACCTTAATGACCAAGGTAAAATTGGTTCAAAAATTGACACACCGAAAGCACCAATGAGACCAGCAAATGGTTCCACGACACCACTTAATTGACCATAGTAGAAAGATTTAAGTGGACTAAAACCAGAAGCTAAAAGTGGTAAGGATACGGCTAGACCTTCAGGAAAATTTTGAAGTGCAATCCCAATTGTTAGTGAGAGTGCAGAAGAAAATGTTGCTAAAGGACTATGACCAATAGCTCCAAATCCAACACCAACAGCCAAACCCTCTGGAATGTTATGAACTGTCACAGCTATAATTAAAAGTAGAATTCTCCTCCAATTAGGTTTACTTGCATCTGAAGTTGGACCACTACCACCTCGACCGGATTCGTAGTCATCATAATCAAAATCAATTTTTTTATCTTTATTTGTAGCTACAGCCAGGCCAACACCAGGATTAATACCAACAAGACCCATTTTATCTATAAAAACATCTGTTCCATGTACAAAAAGAGCCCCAAGTAAGAAACCAAAACAAACTGGTATCAAATGCATTTCTGGCCATAATGTTTTTGACATTTCTACGGACGGAGCTAACAACGAAAAATAGGATGCTGACAACATTACTCCACCTAGACAAGACAAAAATACAGCATTTTTATAGTATAAACTTTTTTATCAGTTTTAAAAAAGTTTAACAAAACAAAAGAAGAAGGAGGAATGTATAGAATTATATATGACAAGAAACTTTTCAAATGTTCATAAATTATAGTATGAGCCATAATACCAGCAAATCCTAAGCTGGATGCCATTATTTTTTTCTAAAACAATTAAAAATTGTAAACAATTAAAAAACATAAAAATATTTAGACAAAGAAAATCCATTATGTTATATGTGTGAATGAATGAAAACAGTATATTGTTATTTCCCAGTTATAGGTAGAATTTGTTGGAATCCAAAAGATTCTTGATATGTTGTCAATTAAAAGCGTAATTTTTATTTGTATATATATAAATTATAAATGTATCATACTTGATTTCTACGAAGGGTCTGTAAATTTACTAGGAAAACTAATGCTGCTCCTAATGCTGTGACACCCCATGTTCCCAATCTACAGTCATCAAAATATATTATACACAATATATTATATATTTAACAAAAGTACCACCACTACATACCATACAAAACTGTATAAATGAATTACGATTTACCATGATTATTAATCAAGTTTGTATGATACCAAAAAGAGAAACAAAAAGTATTAGTAAAATATGTGATACTCACGTTCCTAAGAAAGCCCATAATACTGGTGAATCTTCAACCATAATATTTAATTAAAAGGAAAGGAACACGGAGTGGTGTTCTAAATTCTAAATTCTAAATCCCGGACCAGGAGGAATATATTATTTCAAAATACCGATTCCAAAGTCCACGGAGCACGGAGCACTGAAGACTTTTTTTTATTGCCCGATTCGGGATTCTGAATATTCAAAAACTCTCTTCGCTGTACATCCCCAATGTTTTCTTCTCAGCTCAAAACTTGAAGTAATAAGCAAAAAAGAGATAATACTATGCATGCATTCCTGTTTTGACAGTAAAAGTATAGACTACTATAGGTAAGTATATTATGTGTGATATTATATCTTTGCTTGTGTACATTAATCGAATAAAGATAATGTAGGTAAGTTATCAAAATTAGATACATCTGCATGTACTACATGTATTATTTATGATATGATTTACGAACACTTTGTGTGTTTATTGTATTCAGTATATTCAACAGTGTGTGAATCAATCGACGTTTTTTTTTGTCTCACATCATTTTCAAGGGGTTTAGGTATATATAAATATAAAAGTACATAATATAATATGTATGTGTATGTTTTGCACATTACAAAAAAAATGTTCCAATTTTCTATTGTAATATTTTCGTGATTATACACAAGTAAAAGTATGCAGTAAAACATGGTGTGTGTGTGTGTGTACATTATAGAAAATGATGATAATATTTTTTTATTATCAAATATGAACCAAACCATATATATTATATGAATTTAATATGAGTGAAAGGATATATGATAAAAGGTAAATGTATAGAAACATATAAATAAAGTAATAAAACATAGTAATAGACACAATTTGGAGAACAAGGAGTATATACGGGGTGTTATATCATAAAATACATATGTATATATACACACAATCAACGAATTTATTGTATATAACGACTTTTTTTTGCATTTTTATGCCCATTCAAAATTCAAAATACACACATATCTTTTAAATATGATTTCTTCATTCAAATAATGTATTCATTCATAGGAAAGTGTTGTAGTAGTATATTTTAATTATTAATCATTATATACATTATATCTGTGTATATATAATAATATACATATGACGGTACATAATAATATCATATAATATAACGTGTATTCTATATTTACTATTCATGATCCAGCATATAAATATACATATATGTACCATTCCTGACTTGTATGACCATACTTGTATGTATATAACACATAACAAGAAGATTTAGCAGTTTTGTATATATATCGAATAAAGTACTGCGGGTAATTTATCCATTTATTTTTATTTCCATTTACATAATGATTGTGTATATAGTACTGCCAAAAGTATGGATTGTATTGTATATGTTACCAATTTACAAATATCCGTATTATCATAAGTATTATCGGGGATTTGTGAACGTCTCTATATGTACATATAGGTATTTTATATTAATGTATAGGCATACCTATGTGCCAATTTAGAATACGTAATATATAACATCTGCATGTAGATACTACCGAACAACCAAAAACCAAAACAGTTTTACCTTTTTCATATAAAACAAGTCAACTCTCAGTAGCATAGTGCATAATGTTATATAATCATAAATGGTTATGCATTATTACTCACATTAACTTTAAATTTTCTCTTTATTACCAGATATTCAAAATGAGGTATTTTTATATTGAACAACAAAAATTTGGAGTCAAGATGTTGTATAAATATAGTAGATTTTGTGTAGTTTTAACTTTAGAGATTTACGGGTTAAACGTTTACACACACACATGTACCCGTTTCATAGTACCCCTTTGGAAGCGTTTTTGCAAGTATACGGGTAAAAGCCATATAGAACATATATTGTATAATGACATAGGTAGTTATTATATATATGTAGGTCGAGTTTTAAGTATCTATTTTATAAACGACACAATATAATACTTTTTAGTGATTAGCGATTAGCGATTTTACAAATTATAGTGATTTTACTAACAAAAATTGTTGGTAATATAACAATGGTATATTTGCATTTCAAAGTTTTAATATTTATAAAAACTTACATCGTTTTCATAGCATGTAGCATGTAATTTACACAATTTTAAATCCATTTTTAACACACACATTCACATATATATATTTCATTCTCATCTGTAATCTGTATGAAGTAAATACCGAAAAAACATACGGAAAAATATGTACAAATTCATTTTTTTATTTTGCATTTCTCTTTTCAAAAATATTGTAAAGTATAATAACAACAGCTAAACATATTATAATACTAAATAACCACATGGTACTACTGATAATGTTCAAAAAAGGGTCATGTTTTAATACAATTGAGATGGTACAAATAATTTATTATCATCATTTTTTCATATAAGGCATACCCCCATTCTTATCCCATTCTTTTTCAAATTCATATTCTAATATCTCCGCTCCTCGTTTTCGTGTCAACCCCGTTTCACTCAGTTTTAATTCGCACATTTGCATATCATCACGGGTAGCTACAAGGAGAACAGGTAATTTTCCTTGATGAATTTCCATTTGCCTAACAATGTACTGTCCATCAAAGTGAGCGTACCATAAACCCCGATTTTGACCATCTTTTGTAAATGGTATACGAAAGTACCTGTGTGTAAAACAATAAAAGTAATGATAAAATCATATATCATGTTACTTTCATTTTTATAAGATATTCAATACTCAGTACTCAGTACAATGAATATGTACAATGTACATTGTACATTGTACAATCAAGTACATATCAAGAAATTGTAAGTATATATAATAAACATGTTGTGGTACATATTAATAATTAATAAATTGTAATAAAAATAATAGTTTACCTTTGTTGATTTGGTCCAGGTGGAGGTGATGGAGATGAGGCATGTTGAGATGCATACGTTTGTTGATGCTGATAAATTGATTTGGGTGCTCGTTCATCCATTTCCGAGACAGTTTTCCCACCAGGTCCTCGATTTCTTGATTTCCATGCATGATAAACTTTAAGACGACGATGAAATTCCTCTCGGCATGCTTCTAGTAGTTCTACATCACATGAAGTATTAATTGCATCCCGAAGTTCAGAGTACTTCCACCCAGAAAGGTCATGTTTTTTCCCTTTACTCGAATTAACTACAAAATTGGAACGTTTAAGTTGAGTTGGTGGAGGGGAAGGAGACGAACTATCAACGGTTAAATTGGATTCTTGAGCTAGCCTCCATGCAATTTCCTGGTCACGTTTTTCTTGTTCTAAAAATGCAGCTGCATCATTATTGTAATTCATTAGGTCATTTGCAAATGGATTCGTACTACTTGGCCGACTACTATTGTTGTTATAATTATTATTAGAGGCCGTTGCAGGAGGATTTGCTTTAGCCGCAGCAGCAAGTTTAGCCGCCATTGCTACTTCTTCTTGTTTTCGTCTTGTTTCCATTTCAGCCTTTAATCGTCGATTTTCCTCTTCTTGTTGTCTCGCTCGTTCCTCTGCCTCCTTTTCTTTCTTTTGCCGTTCCATTTCTTCACGCATTTTTCTGGCTCTTTCCTGTTCCTCTGCATTCTTCTCAGCCTCAACTCTCTTACTAAGAGTTTTAAGGAGAGTATCCGATTTGGATAGAATATCTTTTTCTATTCCTTGAATCTCTTGATCACTGATTTTTACATTGGATTTTATATTTGAAATGCCTGCCAGGAGTTCTGAATACAATTTATCCACTTCCTTTTGACTTGTCTCACGATCTTTTTTAAGTTTTGCGACAGTTTGACCCATTCCTTTTATTTGAGCCTCTAGTTTTCTTAGTTTCATAATTCCACGATATCGAGGACGATGCTTCTTTCGTGCTAAATGCATCCTCACAGTTTTTTGAATTACAATGAGTTTTTCACGTCGAAAACCAATCTTGTTTTTCACTATAAAAAAAATAATGGGAGGAAATGTAAATTTTTTATTCTTATGATATAGTTTGAAGTTTGAATTGTCAAATTTTAAAAATTATTATTTACTTTTTACATTTTGGCGGAAATTATGTAATGTAAATATATTATAGATTATAGTATCCTCAAAATTTATGTAAAACAAATGTTTGAAATGTTATTTTTCTTACATTTTATAACAGAGAGAGCAGCATACTGAGTTTTCTTCCATTTGGACTGAACAATCCATCTAGTAACAGTTGCAACCATTTGATTTAAAGAATCTGGATCGTTACGCATAAGTTGATCAAATTCCTTGAATTTTCCTGGACGAAAAAACACACGGGTGAGACCAAAACGAAAGTCATCCTCAGAGAGACCTAATGCTTTGAATAATGCCCGACAAAAAAATCGTGGATCCAGTGCAGATAATTTCGGTGGAAGGAGATTTTTATAAGTATTATATAAGGCTGAAAATTGGACACGGGATGGAAAACCACTCTGCATTAGTTCTAAAACAGAAGTCATTCCAGCAGACTGAAGTTGTGACAAGATTTGACCTCCTTCAAATACATTAGGTACCATTTTTGCATTGGGTTTAATACAACGAATGAATGAAGTTCCTGTTCCTCTCAATTTCTCCAGGAGCTCACCCAGTTGTGTTTTAAATTTGGAAGCAACACTTGAATGAGTTAATTTCCCTGTTTGCTTTTGATCCTGACTTGACAGGGCAAAAAGACTTTTTACAAACGCACTCTTTGATTCTTGAACTAAACCTTCAAGAGATGCATGAAGGGCGTCATTATTTTTCTCAATAAATTGGGTCTATAAACATAAAAGAAAAGAAAAAAGCAATTAATTAATAATACGTATTACACATGTATAAAAATTATCTACAAAATTTAAACAACACACATCTATATGGCATATAATATAATATGTTTCATGTACAATATTATATATGGCTCTATTTCACTGAATCAATATAATTGTGAGAATCAATTTTATTCAGTGTATTTTTACTGCTGTATATAGTACATAACATATGGTATATGGTATTCATGTATGCAAAAAAAAAACACTTTTACTCACAGTCGTGTAGCAAACAGCTCCAGCAAAATGACGAACAAGGAAGCCTTCCTCATCTCTAATTTCTCGATGTTCCTTAATTTTTGATTTTCGGGGGAGAGCGAGACGGAAATGATTTGGGAATGTTTTATGAACCATGGATGTAAAATGTGTAGCTTGAGGTTTGGGTAACTTTGATTCTTCATCCAGTATGGACAAAATTCCATTTTTGGGAGATTCCATCAAATCAATACAGTCTGAATTATCAATATAATCAATACGAGCAATTCCCAGTCCTTCTTTCTCATACAGTGTTTGTTCATCATGGAGGACTCTTTCATTGAAGAATTGTTGTAGTTTTTCATTACAATAATTAATACAAAATTGTTCAAAGGAATTCAATGTAAAGAACTCAAAACCAGCAATATCCAACACACCAATATATGATGTTGATGATTTAAGGGGAATGGACTGATTTATTCGTAGTACAATAGAATCAAACATTCGGGAATACATTGCTTTAGCTAGAGCATCTCGTGCATTGTTTGCCTCATAAACTTTTAGGGGGACCCTTAAATAAATATAAAAACAAAATGGTAATTAAGTATTATAATTTGTTATGGTTATAAATTAAAATATCTTTTCTTTTTTTATCTTACATAATCACGGTCCCTTTAGTTCCTCCTTTGGCTGTTTGCATAACTCTTGATGTTAGTGCTTGTCTCAAGTCATCCGGTTCTACACCAATTAAACTAGCTGCAACTTGGAGAGAAGATTCAGACCCATCCGTCACTCTACAACCTCCCCTTTGATCATCAGGGTCATCTTCAAAAGAAATATTTCCCAAATAGAGAACCGCTGAAACTACAGTATAAATGGATAATTTATCTTTATCAGTGACTCCAAGTCGTGAGAGAGCCTTTTCCATGTCCCCAAAATCCTTCAAGTCATCTACGATTGGATCTTTAAGCGTTCCTTTTGCACCGAAATATTCAGCACAACCTTGACGTAAATAGTGAAAATCTTTGAGGTTTTTTCCAGCTAGTTGTAATTGGGATTTTACCTCTGATGTCGCTCCAGCTAATAATTGGTAAAATATATGATAATTTCTCTCTTCTGGGGATTGACCACATATTCTGTATTTTAAAAAAAAAATATACAAAAGTTTCCTTATTATAAATAATACTTCCACTTATATACATGAATGACATTTTTGACATTTAAAAGGTATTATGTAGTCCAAAAACATAACGTAACAGTAATATTTATGGGAAAATGTACAGGATTATATGCAGTAGTAGTGATTGCATACTATATATTGAAGCAAAGTTAAAATTATTTTTGCCTGAGTATGTATGTAAAAAGTATATAAGGACATAAAAATGCAAGACATCAAAAATCAAAATACAAGCACATGTACAAAATCTACTAGATATTGTAGCTGTGTATCATTATTTATAAATACAATGTACAATGTACATAGCTCATACTTAAGGTGTATTGAAAGCATTATACGTTATAATATACACAATGTTCTTTTTGCGATTTGACTGCCTTCTACTTGTTGGTAGTGATGGTAAATGCTGGTTTTTGCAGATTTTTTCGTCTCGCGATAGGCCAGAAGGAGCGCACATTTCTCCGGTTTATCTGAAAGGAGACGGTGCGTAGCTCAAAGCTTCTAAATACGTTTCTTTTGCATTCACCATTTATACACCTATACCTTAGAAGTGCAAAGTTCTAAGCTTGTACATTCACTTGATACTTGTTCAAAGGTAAGTAAATAATCATGCTGTGGCCAATACATGTACTTTGAGCGGGAAAATATGACTTGAAACGAAGGAGAGAGAATCTTTGTGTTTTGTACTTCATCCGTGCACTGGGGATGATGTGGAAGGCTCAAAATCAGTCTTGTTTCTGGGGAATTGGTTATTTTTTTTTATTTCCATTTGGGGTCTCCAAAATATCCTACGTTCTGCTCTGTATGGGAACTTTTTTGGAGCAAAATTTTACCTCTCCTGTCAATTTGGAACGTTTTCAAATCATATATGTATTGCTATACATGTACTGGCAACAAC
>JABASP010003385.1:0-14202 GCA_019776565.1 Sminthurinus signatus
TATATTTAAATATATATTATTATAATATATTTAAATATATATTATTATAATATATTTAAATATATATTATTATAATATATTTAAATATATATTATTATAATATATTTAAATATATATTATCATGCTATTACATTATTTACCAAAAACGCTGCGAAAAATTCTAGTAGAGAATTATAATACAAATGGTACATTTTATCATTAGTATTATTCCTACTTGTATTATTTATTTTTTTCGCATTATATTTTGTGACACCCATTTACTTCTGTAAGTCCACCTTTTTTTATACCTACTAACAATGTATAAGTAGTACTTGATGGCTTTAAATTTGGTTGCATGACACTTTTATAGCATGATTATGATTATTTTTTTTTTTTTGCCAAAAAGTTAAAGCTTTTGAAATGGAATGTATATATTCGTATTACTAGGTTATCAAGTTCTCACTAGGTATATGTGTTTTCCTCTATCTATTTTCCTTTTTGTCATATGAAGAATATAATAACGATTGTTTATGTTAAATAAGAATTTTTGCATTTTTAATAACACTTGACAAAATTTTACATTTATTCCAACTTTAGTATAATATTATAGTACTTATTATGCATTTCAATTTTATTGAAATTAATTTTTCTTACAATATTATATTATGTTTTTAAAAAGATAGAAAAATTAGTCTATTTTTTATTTCTTCATGTATGCTTCATGTGTATGTGTATCATTAGTTTCGATGAGGTTACTTTTGGTTAGTGTATTGTTTTTTCATCTGCGATTCATGGTTATTACTATTGAGCTATAAACTATATTTTTTCTTGATATTTCCTCATTTAGTCTCTGGTAATTTTAGTGTTATTTGTAGTATTCGTATTTTTGTCTTCGGGTTTATTTTATTTCCTTTAGTTTGTGTAAAAATGTTCAAAAAAAAACTGTCACAAAATATAATAACAAGTAAGAGTTTTAGAAAAATGGAAAACAAAGTTTATATACTAATAGAGTAGTTATTTAAAGTTTTGAAACAAGAGGGGGGTTTGATTTGGGAAATGGGGAATGAATTCATAATAATACGTAATAGCACTATTTTTTTGCATGCTTTTTGTTTGTGTTATAAACTATACGACATTGTTTTGAACCTTAATATATATACATATATATTTAAAAACTCATAACTAACGACGGAAAACCCCAATACTTTTTGGTTGGTGGGTGTTGCAATATATAGCGCTGTTGCGAGTGTTACAACAAATGTCGTCAATTCCTTTAGGCTCAATCCTAGTGCAAGATCATTTACACTAAACAACAAGTCTGGAGCATCAAATCAACCCCCATCAAACCAACCTCAGCCAAATCAACCACCATCACTTCCACCACCCCAACCAAATAATAATTCATCAAATTATCAACAAATCCCGTCTCTTCATCAACAATTTAAAAATTTGGGAGCAAGTCCACAACAACAACAACAACAACAGCCACCACCACCACCTACTCAATTCGGACGAAGACCTGGCTCTCAGCAACAACAACAACAACAAGGATGGAGTGGATATGGTAATACAGGAAATGAACAACATTTAGTGGATTTTCAAGGATTGGCAGCTCTTGCTGGTGGAATAGATCCACAAACTTTACTATCAGGACTTGAAAATACTCTTCATGAAAATCAAAGTATGATATTATATTATACTACACTTTTATTGATATTTTACAATAATTAATCTTGTATGAATTTGTTTTGTGTTTTTAAAAAAAACATATATAATATATATGTAAATCAAAAAAAAAAGAAACTTTTAAAAGACTTTTTATATTATATATATATAGTTTTTAAAAATCTTATTAATGTGTCTATCTTCTTTTATAAACATATATTATAGATGTTCAAAGTAAAATGGATGATCGTCGTTTACCTCGCCCTATTGGACCTATTGGTGGAGAGAGAGCATGGAAAAATACTGGAAATAATCCTGGTGGTGGATTTGCACCATTTCAAAATTTAGATTTGGAACCACTACCACATGGTCTTCCACAACCTATACCAAATGTCCATGGAAATCATAACATGGGAGGTCCAAATCAACAACAACCTTGGCTTGGTATGTATGGTGGTCAACAGAACCAACAACCACCTCAAGGTTATCCATCAAATAATCCACAAATGCCTCAGGGACCACCTAATAGAGATTCACGAAATTTCTTGGGTAGAAGATTTATGGAAGATGTGGATACTAGACTACTTGAACTCCAACAAGTACGAAAACAAAAATAAATAATTATATCATATTATTTTGTTTGGTTATTTTGTTTTTTAAATTCCATTTTATTAAAAATACATTTTATGTGTATGAATATGTATATAGATTAATTATTAATTAGTAACAATTATAAACAATAACTATAATGCAATAACCTAGAAATTGTCATTTTCATTAATTAGATGTACGAAGGACAGCAACGATTAATGAATGGAAGTGGTGGAGTACCACCAATGATGGGTCATATGAGTGGTCAACAACCTCCCCCACCTCAAATGTATCCATTTTGTTTGGAACATCTTGAACCACCTCCACCACCACCCAAAGTTGATCAATGGGGGGATTCAAATCACCTTGCAGACGACAAACATATGGTACAAATTTATTATTAGTTTATTCATAATATAATATTATGTATATATTTATACATATATACGTAATCCAAGATATCCCAATTCATCATTTATTAATATTATTTTTGATACATTTTTAGTACATTAGATACAACATTTCTTGATATAATTTGCCCGTAAGTAGATACATATTTGTATTCAAAAATATATTTATATATTTTTTGCTCTGTATCATAGGGATGGGGAGCTGCAAATAAATGGGGACAACACTGATTGAAAAGATTTCAAGATTGTGTCAACAGTAACAACTTAAAAAATTAGAAAAAAAAAAAGAAACGAGTCAATATGTATCATTACTGGGTGAGAACTCATAACAATATGTGTGTATATATATATATATAATATGATTATGAAACGTTGGAGCTATTAATCTGTTTTTAGTATTATATTTGTTTTTATTCAGTTGTTTAAAGAAACAATTGAATATTATTGTTAAAATATTTGATTATTTACTATTTGTTCCATTTTAAAAAGAAACAAACGTTTTAAACATTTTATTATGCTATACACAAAACATTGTATTATATTATGTACGTATATTAATATAATATGTGCATGCGTTAATTAAATAACATATGAAATTTAGATGTTATAATATATTACGTTTTAAAAGGTAGAGAACCTTATAAAAAATATCAAACCATTTTAATCTTATTTACTGTTTACTAGAATATTCTCTATACTGTGTAAGATTTGTTGTTGTTATTATATGATTATATCATCTACATTATGCCTATAGTGATTACTTTTCGTAAGGTTTACTTCGAATTTATATATATTATATATATTATCCACATAATTTGTGGATTTGCTTTTTGTTGTTGTTGTTGTTTCTTTTTGTTTAATTTTAAAAGAGGTATGAGGGTATTGTAATTTTTTTTGTATACAATTTAATGTCAGTGTTTTTTTTTTCAAAATTAGTTACGATTGTGTATTATTGTTGCTTAACAATAACCAATAACAATAATTATTATTGGGATGTAATAATATTACTATCCATATATTTCATTACAAAATACGGTAGCATGTATACCTTTGTATAATATTTTGGATTATATATTATTATACATAATCCACCTTTTAAATAAACGTGAAGACGTTTTGTGAGAATGAAATCTATAATCTATATCACCAGGTATTGTAGACAAAACCTTCAAAAGTCGTTATGTAGTACGATGCATACATATATTATATAAAATATGATGCTTGTACTGATACATCTATGTAGGAATAATTTTGAGGTTTGGAATATCTCATTTTGGAATGAGACAGAGCCAGTAATTTTGAACCATCGAGAGATAATATGGAAAAGAGTTCCAAAGAATAGTATGCTAATAATGCATAATATATTATATTATGATTATATCTTACCCAATGAGGAAGTAAAAAAAAGAAAGATATATTATATCCAAAAACAAGGAAGAGTATATTATAGAGAGATGGAATTATTTAAAGCAGTTGATAAAAAGGATCATGGCAAAAATATTGCTTTAATATATATACACTTTCTCCTACTCTCAGCGGATATTGAGACATTTTCAATGTGAATTTAATTCAATATATATATATATATATATATACTATCACATCACTCTACTGCTATTATCATTATAAATATTGTAGAAACAGAGATAAAACCTTTTTGTAGTAACATCAAACATAGGATGAATTGAGTAATTATTGATTAATGTATTATACCAAATAATAATGAAAATAGGCATTATATTGTATATATCTATCAATCGATCTGTAGTATATATAGATATAGATTGACTTATCTATAAAAAATGTATAAAAAAAAAGATTATACAATTATTATACTTACACAAGAAAGCTGTGTAAAGAAAAGGATTATACTATATACACACTTATTATGCAAAACAAATCTGATACTATATTGAGAAAGGTCATGAACAAATCCATGATAGATATATATATAATCAATATGTATATGTATATATACAAACTACAAAAGAAAAAAAAATGACTGGAAAAGTACAAAGAAATCTACAGGATATTCAGGCTATTCTTGGAAGATTTCTTTATATTTGCCCACTTATTATTTTTTTTTTTTTAAATAAAGATGATGGTGATAATGATAAAAGGCAACAAACTAAACAACGTGAATGCTTCTTTTTTATCATTATTTATTATCATGACATTTTTTTTTATTATTAACTGTTAATATTTGACAAAACTATAATAATATATTTACAATCACAAACTTTAGACAAAAGTACTATAAAAATTCTGATAATACTTTACAACCCAAAATACATGAAAAACAAAAAAATAAGAAGAATTTATTAGAGGCAACTTTTCGTACCAATTTCATGGAGGATTTAAAAGAAATTGGCTTTAATATATATATATACATAACATATATATATATATATATATATATATATTACATACTGTATAACAACAATTTCTTCTACACTATAATAATATATTGTTAACCTTTACTGTAGTAGAAGGGAAAGGAAAAGATGATAAATGTTAAACTAAAAAATGTAAGCTATTTGAGAAAGACAGGTATATTACACGTATATATACATACATATATACATATGCATGAAAACACGAGGAAGAAAAAATGCTTTTGTGGGAAAACAATTATTATTATTATTATATAAATATATATGATGCCGTGATTAGAAGATTGAATATTTACTATTATATATTATTACTTATAAAATACAACATTTACCTATCGATAAAGATATTGAAACTGAGTATGAATATCATATTACTATTTAAAATTAAAAACTATACAACATATAGAATATACATAATATAGACAATTATTATTATTATTACTATAATATTATATGTACGGCGCAGATATACATTACAATATTTAAATTATAAAATGTTAAAAAAAATTATTATATTATACAAGCGTAAACAGTGAAAAAGAAAAGAAGAGAAGAAAAAAAAGAAATGAAAAATCAAGAAAAAAAAAAGAAAAAAAATGACACAAATTTTTCCACAACAAATTATGTAGGTTGTTGGAAATAATATGTCAATGACACAGAAAAAAAAAACTTTCATAAAAAACATTTAGAAAACAAACATGATGTTATATTATGATGGTCAAAAAAGAGAGAAAACGTAGTGGAATAGATTCATATAGATCAATATTACTGTTATATTATTATATTGTAATTAAAAATTCATTATTATTATCTATTATTATTATTATTACATGCATAAATATATAAATCAACATATTATATATACATAAATATATTAATAAAAATAAATAAATATTGAAACGTGAAACTTGAAAAAAAGCGTCGAATGAATATATCTATACATATATAATATTAAATATATATTATATATATATATATATATATAAGAAAAACACATTGAATGATGATGATGAAAGGAAATGGTGTGTAGGACTCCGTATTAAATACATATTATTATTACTGTTATTAATTATCTATTTGAAACATATATAAAAAGTGTACACTATACTATACTACTTCTACTACTACTGCTATAAATATGAGATATGAGGAAAATAAAAATTCCAACAAGTTAAAAAAAAGTTTAAAAAATATAATTCAACTTTTTTGCAAGTATGTACTTACTTTTTTGTTCAGTTATTATTATAATATACTTTTTTAGTTAGCAGTTTTTATGCATAGCAGTGAAATGGGACAAGAAAGCTTCATATTTAATAATATATTATTTTATTCATCATTTTTTCTTACAAAATTATCTGGTGTAGCATCTTTTTGTTCTCTTTACGGTGTGTTTTTTAGTTGTTACTCAAACATATTATATCAATATTTCATTCATTCAGAGGATTCAGGGCATAGTATGTTTTTTCTTGTGTTTTATCAGAATAAATATCAATTAAATATCCTCTCATTTCATATTACCTTTAGTAAAATTATAAAATAAAACTGAAAAGAGAAAGAGAACAATGATACAAAATCTGAACGTTTTTTTTACTGAATGTTATAAATCATAGATAAATTTTGTCGGGGAGTTTTTTTTGCATATATACCCATTTCAAATGGACCATTTGCTGAGCATATTTCTGCAAGTTCCTGTGTACTTTTTATAGAATATAAAAGTCATCATTTTGTTGTTTAGATATTCATTTAATTAAAACAAAGTGGTATTCAAGTTTTAAATAAAAACCTATAATTAACTAAAACAGAGGTAAGAAACAAACGTAAACTTTAACCTAATATGTTACGGTGTAAAGTAGTATAATAATAATATAGAATCAAATGTATAAAAAAATATATAACTTGAAAAGTTTTGGTAATATAAATCGGCATACGGCTGTCAACGTGGCTACTTCATATATATAATTGATCAGATTTATTATGTACATATATATACATATTATTATTGGACAAAACTGTTTAAAAAAAGGGTTTTAATAATTTATGATTCTCCTTGTTTGAAAATTTTATGAAACACAGGTTTTGTGTGCACCTTACATATGTGTAATACATCATAATACACAATTTGTAGTAGAACAACAACTGTGAAGAATGGCGAAAAATTTTAACCAAACAGCAACAACAATACCAGCAAACAAGACTAAATCAAATGTGAATAATGAAGATGGACAAAAGAATTATCCTCCTTTGGAATCAAGATTAGTAGAAGATGATTCATCAAAAGGAGCTGTAAAAAAATTTCCAGCTTTGAATAAAAGATTTTCATGTAATTTCCGGTGTGTACAATTTTTCTTGCCAACTTTAGAAGCCTTAAATAGTTCAGACTCAACAACTTGTCTAGAATGGGCCGATTCTATGAGAATATATTTGGAAGATTTAAAGTGGCTACTCAAATTACCACATTATAAATTCTGGTCCTGTCTCATTTTCTCTAAAGATATTTCTGAACAAATGCTCTCTTCCTTTTTACTACGTGCTCCTAGACCTTATGACCCAAACTTTCAATTTTTTTATAACAATGACATAGTTTGGCCTTTATATAGTGAAATTTATTCATATATTTTTCGAATATATATGCGGTTGTCAGTGTACAAAGAGAGTCCAGTAAGTTTTACTGTCTAACATTTATACCATAATAATATCTATATTGATGGAATATGAATACATATGCCTATGAAATATGATTATGGTTTAGATATTTTGTATTTTATTGGAATTTCTTCTTTCTTTTTTTCTTGTTATTTGTATCTATAGAAGGACCATATAACACCCTCGGTTTGGGGATCTTGGATTCATGATAATTATATTTTAGATTTACCAAAACTCTTTGATCTATGTGTTATTTATGATTATGAAGGAAATGAAAAGAATCCTCTTCTAGTTAAAATGATTGAAAATGTTTTTAAATATGAACCACGTTTTCTTGAAAAATTGGCTAGTACGCTGCCATTATTTTTACAAAAATTAAGTGAACCAGCTGAGCTATTTTCTTCTAAAATACAGAGTATGATTACATCTGATCATATTGATGAAACTCTTATTCAAGATTTACTTACATTTCAAATAGACACAATAGCTTCTGTTTATAAATTTATAAAACATTACCCTGCTGCTGCTCATATTTTCTATGAGAGTCCATTATTTCTAATCAGGTTAGCGACAAAGTTTTGTATATACAAAAAAATGTATAATATACTATTGTCATTACTATTTATTACCAATATAATCAACAATACTTTGTATGTATATATAAGTTACATCTTATATATGTATTTTGTTTTTGATTTTTTTTATAGTGTGGCAAATTCTTATGAATCAACGGTGAAACTTTTAGGTGATGTTGTTGTAAATTTACCACATTTACAAGATCAACTATCCTATTATCGATCATTCTTATTATTGCTCTATCGTATGGTTATTACTGAATCTACAATATTCCCATCAGATCCTGAAAAAACTCAGTAAATAAATACAAATGTTCTTTAGTATAATATTAAATATTAATATATGTTACATGTTATACCAAATAAATTATGATTCAATTAACCTTTTCCTTTCTAATTTTTTTAAGTATATATATATAAGACGTACACGTATCATATTTTTGAAAGTTTTGAAAACATAGAACATGAAAAGTTAAATAAGCATAATATATTCTGATTTTTGTACTGTTTTACCCTTTACAGATGTGATTTAGACGGATTTTTTAATTGTCTAACAGCTTGTTTAGATGACAAAACCTTTATCTATGACTATACTAAGGCCTATCCTTTTAAATGTGATCTTGAAGCTGTAATACAAAAGGGTGTCCTAATGTGAGTATCTTTACATCAAAGTATTACTTGTAAATTTGTCATCATATTTGTATACTAGTATATTATAGTGTATAAATTCAATGTGACATGTATAAAAAGTATAATAATAACTTTTATTGTTTTTGGTTTGTGTGTATTGTAGAGATGAAACTAGAGTATCATATGTACATCATGCAATTTCTGGTTGCTACACGGCATTGGGAGAAAAATTTCCAGAAATGAATCTGAAATTAAATTCTATTGCAAAATTAAAAAGTACTACACAAAAAGAAATTGATCCATTATTTGATCCTCATTTTGATCGTCAATTATTGGGAGCTTGTTCGGTAGATTTGACTGGGCCAGAATTTAATTCTTTAGTATCACAAGTCAAAGATTTATTTAGTGACCTACCCGTTCCATATATTGAGGTATATTATATTTTTATTCTTACATATTCTTTATAATAATAATTGTTTTGATTCAATGAATTTTGTAGAACATTAATTTTTCTTTTTTCACTATTTACCATGTTTAAATTTATAGTATATTTTACCAATAATTAGTATTGTATGACATGAACTAAAATACTTGTTTATTTTTTTTTGTATGGTTTGCTTTGTTTTTGAATATATACAAATTCTAGGTTTGTGTAAAACATTATGGTTACAATACAGAGGATGTTATAAATGCAATATTAGAAGGAAGTGTACCAAGTCATCTAGATAAATATAAATCTGAATTCCCATCTTCATCATCACCAAATCATATACCTTCAACATTAGATGAAGAAGTAGAAAATGAAACTTTTAGAAAAGGAAAATGGAGTCATAACATTACATCAGATAAAGAATTTTTAGACAGTTCTGTAGCTAAAAATGATTTGAAAAATAAAATTCTGGAATCTCTAGTAACACAAGAAAATACAAATTTAGGAGCTGGACCTAGTAATTCTAATAAATATGACTCATATATTGATGAAACCTTTATGCCTACATACGATGAACAAGTGGAATACAATGATGAATTTGATGATACGTAAGTTTTATTTTTCTATGATGATATTGTGTAAATTTTGATACAGATTAATCCATTATTTCCTTTTCTTTTTATGCATTTCATTTTTAAGATTTAATATTGGAATATTTTGATTACATTGATTTCATTAGATATGATGATCCAAATTATGGTTCTGCAGAGCCAGAATCCTGGCTTTATAACCCATTAAATCGAAAGGCTGAAGAATTAGAAAAGAATTCAGAAAGTAATAATTATAATGAAACGGAAGAAATAGAATCACAACCAAAGACAAATTTTGAAAGGTTATAATTCAATTTAATACTTTAAGTAACTAAATTATAAATGTTACAGTTTTTACTTGAGAGTTTAAAATTGATATGTTTTTTCTTTTACTGTTATATAGTTTTTGTGAAGACCCTGCACTTGTTCGAGAACGCAATGATAGGAGAAGAATGGAAAAAGCACAACAGAAAAAGAAATTTGTTCCTCCCAATCCGACAACACGGGACGTTGTTGGTAAGAAGAGATGTTTTTTATAAATTAAACATACATAGCTATACAAAATATTATACATATCCATTTAGCTGATTATATCAGCTATCACCTATATGTAATGTGTTTTATGTTATACTTAAGTAATATTATGGTTTAACTTTTTTTATGTATCACAGGTAAATCAAAAGGTCAAGGCCAAGAAAAGGAAGTATTACTCAATCGAAGGCACAAAGAAGCAAATAAAAGTTTAGCCGGTAATCATAATCGTAAAAAAGGAGCAGATTGGAAAAGAAAAGAGTTTTAGTTTACTATTGCTATCCTTTATGTCGGTCATACATATTCTACATTGAAAGTTATATTATACACAACTCCTTGTTTCATATTATGTACATGTATTTGTATCGTTTGTGATATGCTTGCATCATTAATAATAATTGTATATTATCATAATAGTCAACAGTCGTCATTTAAATATATTCACCAGCGTAGCATGACTATTTGATTTTTTGCAATAATAATAATTCATAATAATGTTTGTGATTTTTCCTGTAATGTAGTTTTTGTACTGTTCCATATAATTTGTTTCAAAAATATAAAATATATATTATATACACTAATATAGTTGTAAAACACACTAAAGTATTACTAATTCCCACGCAAGAGATATAGTATGTGATAATAATATAATAAACAAAGCTGTTAAATAAATTATTATTATTATCATTATTAATAATAATTTATCTTTTATGTTTAAGTATATTTTAAAAAATGTAATTCAAAGTAGTTTTTTGATTGATTGCTATATTTAGATATTCAGTACTGTATACTCAAAAACAGTATTTAACTAAATATTATGTACCTAAATTCGTTTTGTACAGAGCTTATAAATCTTTTTTGTAAAATGAATTTACAATATAATTATTGCTCAAAGCTCATAACTCATAATGATATTTTAGTATGTACTTATTTAATGGAATAAATTGTTACAATACATAATTGTTGTTGTTGTTTTTAATACAGAATTCGTTATAATAATGATATTATTATTATCCTTTACAAGTGTAAATATAACTTTTAATAACCAAATGTTCGCTCAGTATAAAAATCTGGCAGGTGGATATTTTCCAGTACACATATTAAAACATTTTTACTACTCAGGATTCAGGACTCCTGAATCAGGAGTCATATAAATTGTTCTTTATTTGATGGTATCTGCGTTTAATTTATAGCTACATGGTGAATTTGATATGTCATGTAAAAATTAAATCAGTATCAAAAAAAAAGCAGAGAACAGGGGGTTAAAATGAGCAGTTCAATGTCATGTGCATAAAAAAAATACTGCTTTTTCCGCATACTTTTCAAAGAGTGGAAATTAACGAAAAATATTTTATTCGTCTGTTTATACGGCTTTACATATTATAATTGAGGGAATATAGTACTGATTATGTTGTGTTTACTAAAATTACAAGCTTTTTTATGTGCCTCTAAAAAAGGCATTCCATATATATAAAAATATATAAAAAAGTACATCTCATTTCCTCATCTCTCTTCTTAGTTCATGAATTCATACATCCTTGAGTTCAAATTGTTCGTGCACATCAGATTTCGACAAAATCATAATTTTTTTTTTTAATTAATTAAATAATTAAAAGTATATTATAACAATCCATTCATTAATCTCACGGGACGTTACAACTTATAACAAGGACAGTATATGCTTACTGACAACTATAAATAAAAGGTATAAATACTTTAATACTTACTCGGTAAAATAATGACAATTCACTTGTGGTACACCACGTTCTTTTTCTGCACGCTGAAAAACGTGTTACTAGTATAACTAGTACAATGAACAATGAGCATAAAAACTCCAAAAACTAATTCAGATTTTCATGTAATATATTTATTTATTTTTAGAATCGGCATTTTGTATTTTAAAGATTGAAGAGACAGAGACAAGAACAATCTAGTAAAATGGATCTCCGTGATATTAATATGATTCAAAATCTTGTTGCAAATATGAATGTTTCGGGTGACTCAGAAGAAGTTCTTGGAGCTGTAGGAGGAGAAAAAAAAGAGACTGGTCCTATTCACAAATTCATGTCTTCCATTAGTGATACAACAACAATTTTTTATCAACTAACAAAACTTGGAACATCTTTATTTCTTTGGATTGGTGGAGATGATGCAAAACTGACTGATTTATCCTTATCAAGTCCAACACATTATGATAAGAGTGGAGTTCCATCTACGACTAGAATCTTTGGACCTTTTGGTTCTACGGAATCTACTTCTATTGCTGCAAAATTAGCCACGAAATTAAAAAAACCCATTTATGTTTCATTCAATCTTCAAGGCTGTGATATGCAAACTCTTCAACAGATTAACCTTCGAATTTTTGAAGAACTTTCTGTCCATCCTGAAAAATTCTAAATTCTTGGAAAGTTAAATATTTATATTCAATCTAAACATATTCAACATGTAATATAATAATATTATGATATATAATGTATTCTTGTTTTTTACTGACCAGAATATTCGCTATCCGAAAAAAAGGTAGAAAATGAAAGCATCACAGCAATACCTTTTGTTTTGTTTATAATAGCACTCATCCTTATAATAACAATTTTTTCGGAATCATATCATGTATTTCAGATGAAAAATGTTCTTTTATATAATATAATTTAAATAACGAGAATACAGTAGTCTTTATTGTACTCTCGTTATTTAACAATCCTTATGAATTAAGAAATGCAATTGTATATTATGTGTATATATACAGTATACAGTATTATGAAAAGAATCTAATGAGCTGTTTATAATTTATACGTACATTATAGATGTACTAGAGTGAACATAATACACCAAGATTCATATAAATATTGTGTGTGTAGAGTACAGCAATACACTAAATTATATTCTTGAGCGTGAAAATGTTTTGAAAAAAAAAGAACAGCTATGTTAATGTAAGTGCAAACTTATAATATAACGCACAATATAATAGTCAATTTTGAATTTTTAAAAATGTATAAACATTAATGTATGTTGAAATGAAATTCCTTTTATAACAGTACAGCAAAAACTACTCAAAACATATTTTTTGTACAAAACTGTTAACTAATTAATGTTAATTAACTGTTATAACTATTAATGTATGCAAGTCGTCAGTGACGTCAGTACTTTAATCTTGTAAACCCGATACTATACAGATTGTTGTAAACAGTTACTGTATAATATATGCATGTTATGCATTTCCAGCTCAGTATCACCTATCATCTTAATTCCTTAAAAAAATAAAATGGTCATTTTACATTTTTCAAACATTTATAACCTACTGTGGTGGTTCTTTTTTTTAAAGCGTTGTAGACTTATCACACACACGCACCAATTGAAGCTATAGCCATTGTTACTCCATCCGAGATCCGAGGTTTTAATTATATTTTAATTTGCAGCGTTGTATATTTGTGTATTTTTCATTTTGTGGTTTGTGGTATATAATGTGTTTTTTGAGAATTTTGAGGAAGAATTTTACTTGTTACTTGTTACATGTTATGTATAATATGTCATGTTATACATGTCATGTATAACATATAACATATACATAACTTTATAAAAACTAAAAACAAGTTTTCATTACGAATTACGACGACACATTTTAAGAATGTGAGGATTTGGGGGCGGAGTCTATAGCAACAACTATTTTTGTGTCTTTAAATACAAATTGTAGGCTCCAGAGGACTTGGAGGAACCTGAAATAATTTTTTTCAGATTCCTCATAGTTGAATCTCCCAAGATCCCGAT
>JABASP010003386.1:0-14198 GCA_019776565.1 Sminthurinus signatus
CATAAAAAACGCTGTACCTATTGGTTGGACAAAAAAGTGACGGGTTTCCACATAGACCCTTAATTACAATGTTTATGTCTACGTTACATAATTATTATTACATATGACAAGATTGTTATTGTACACTTTTGGTTAAATTGTAAAATACTATTGGAAACTACTAGTATGAACACTGAACACTGAACAGTGGATGAGAGCTCACTTCCACAAACATCAAATATCAAATCCATACAACATACAACATCCTAAACATACAAACAGTAAACAGTGCGAGCTCATACAAATCTATTTGAATAGATTTTATATATATATATATTTTTTTTATCTATGTACGAAAAGTGTCATTATGTCAGCAGTCAACAGTCAGCATATATATTATGTAGAATTTCAACACATAGAAGACACAAGAGTAGCTGATATATGCATTATGCATGCTACATGCTAAGCATATCAACAGGAGTCAGGAGAGTATGAATATACATAACAAAATAACACATAGAATGTACAGAAATGTTATGGAATTAAGTGTCAATGTAAATACTGAAAATCAGTGTAAACATCACCAAAACAGATCACGACCAAGAGTCCCATCGTCCGTAGTCCGTAAGCATTAGATAAAAGTACATGATAAACTTTTTGCTTCCTAAATAGTAAATATGTTCGTTATACAGTCATGAGGCATTATCCTATAAATGTAAATATATTATTCTATATTACGTGTTATGTATTATGTATAGTTTTTATTTTCAAGTATGATTATCATTTCCAATTCCCACCCTCTCAAAATGAATAATGTGTAAACTTTATAAAATATCAAGTAAAATATAACGAAATAAACAAAGTTGGACCCTGCATTTCCTTTTCTATTTTGTTTATGACAGCAAAAGTTTCAGTGAATAAAAACATGTATTTTTGAACTTTCTTCTTAATCCTGAATCAAATTGGATCAAAGACTTTTTCATTCAATTTTGTCATTTTAAATTTTAATATGTACAAAAATTGGGTGCCTGGAATGAGGAAGAGATTGATCAGTTAAAATTGATTGAGCCAGTTTTTCCTCTTTCTACAAGCTCAAATTTGAAATTAAAAATCTCCAAACAGTATAAAATTTGAAATTACACTTTTATGAAAAATTAATTTAAATCATTAGAATCCATCAAACAAAACAAGTAGTATGACTATTTTTTGTACAAAACTCAAAATTCAATCTCCATTCAAAGTTCATATTGAATGAAAGCCGGAAATGAACTACACAGTTTCGGCCTGTCTGTACATTTTTGTTGCATAATCTTAATTCGTAATTCACTGGTATGTCAACTGTAGATTTTGATGTCCTGTCCAACTATTTTTAATTTATACTTGTTATACTTGGATCTTCACGCTCCAACAAGATTGATAATGAAATGATGATACACTTTTTACATGATACGAATCTTGTATCTTTATGCGTAATTAACTTGTCAGCAATAAGCAATAGTAATATGAAAATCGAAATTGAAATTCTCTACATATTATTTAGCTTATCTACAGTTAAACTTGGGGGTAACCTTTGACTTTGTTTTGACTTGGCTAGCTGCAGTATTTACAAACCACAGTAGTAGACGATAGACGACCAAAAAGTCCGTGTAAATAAAGTTGTACACTGTCCACTTACTGAACACAAAAAATATGTAGACTACAGATTACAAATTACAGATTACACTTTAATTTGATTGCAACTCGTAATAGTATTACTCTTCATATTGTTCTTGTTTCTTTTGACTTTTGAGAAATGTTTCTTACTTGACTCTTGACTCCAACAGTAAATTTAGATATGATATGACTTGACAACAGCCTCTGACTCACTAAATAAAAGACGTTTTTCTCCACATCAAATAAGTGGCAGAACAAAAGGAATAAAGAAGGAAAATCAACTATACGATTGACAAGTATGTACCATGTATTAAGCATTATGTATCTACACACACTTTCAAACCTTTCGCTTTGTTTCTCAGCTTCTGACTTTTGACTCTGTTCGTGTAATAATATATAATATACACCGACTGCTTAGAACTTAGAATGAAAAAACTAGTGCGGATTATTCTGATGAGTTTCAATTCCTGCATGTGTGTATTCTGTTTATGTATTATGTATACAGTATTAGGATTAAAAGCGATGTTGATAATAATACTGTAGACTGTAAACATGATACTTTGTACATTTTATAAATTATTATTTATTTTGGGACGGAAAAGAGTGGCAGGGAAAATGAGCAATTTCCTTTAACTTACTTTTAGCGTCCATGTATAAATAAAAAGTCAGAGTACCTTTTTTTTTTATTGTGGATGTGTTCTCGCATTTACTGATTCTTGTAGTTGTATTCTCTTTGTCTACATACTATGCATGTGTATAAAATGTGGTACAATTCTCATTATATACGGTTATATTTTATACACCTTGAAAATAAAAGCAGAGGTTCAAATGTCAATAATATTGATAGTGCTAATGTCATGTACTAGCACTAGTAATAATGTGCAATGTACTCATTAAAAGAAACATATTATGTGCAGTGCCTATGTAATATGTACATTGTACATGCAAACCAAAAAGGAAAACAACAACTGCTCACACGGACCAACAGAATCCAGTATTATGTGGAACGTCATACATATGAGCTTATTATCTCTCTGTCTCTCTTTCTCTTTCACTCTCCTTCACACATACTTATGTGTACAGTGTACAGTGTAATGTTCATAATTCATAATCTCTCTCTCTCTATAAATAAACCAAATAAGTAGTATAATTACTTTATACTTTATAGATTACACTCATTTTTTTTTAAATTTCAATCCACAGTGTCTTCTGCTGTTTACACTAAAAAGCTTACAATAACACAGAACAGAGAATAAAAGTACCAGTGCACCCAACTACCATAATATGTTTTTATATTGTAAAGTGCAAGTATGTATACATAATGCATAATACATACTACATACAGCACTTGTCTGTTTGTATGCTGAGATACCGACAATAATTATTATTATTCTTTTTTAACGGGGAGTGAATTACATAAAAGGATAGCAAAAATGCAAAATATGACATGTATTATATTATGCACAAGTATGCATATTGAATGTATACATGCAGATAATTATTGTAAGCTTTTTAGTTTTCTCATAAACCCCATTTTCCATTGTTGTTGTTATTTAAAGTCTGCAGCCTGCAACTAATATAGGCATAAAATTTGTTTCTCTTGTTAGTATCACATTCTACATAACAAGTTTAGATTTGGTTTTACAACTTTTTAGGATGACATTTCCGGGCAATATAATCATGAAAAGATATAATCACAATCATAACAATAGAAAAATGAGTAAGTACAGTAGTTAGCAGTAGTAAAAGTAGTAGTAAAGTATAGTAAGTAGTACCCAAGTATGTGAGACAGCAATATCGTGTTATTCGTGCTCATAGAGGATAGTAAATATCAAATGTACTTGAGTACAACAAAAATCATTGTACGTTTTGAATAGACTTACTTATTCCAATGTAAATAAAGAAACGGAGATGAGGAAGAATAATCATAATGATAATATATAAATAAATAAATAATAAATAATAGAGTAATCATATATCTTTACAACTGCGTCTCACCTCTCGTTTCTCGTTGTGTAATGTGTAAGTAATAAGTATGTATACTTAGATCTTGTTCCTCACCATTCAATCTGGATTCTGAATTCTGGATTCTGGTTATATACAGATATTTTAAGCAACTGGCTATTGGCTACTGACGCTGAGTCATTGAGTCATCAAATATCAAATTTAGCTCTTGACTCTTGACTTTGATTGGATTTGTTTTTCTTGTCTTGTTGTCACACGGTATGTGTTATATGGTTATTATAGTTTACTACTTTGTTTTCAACATGAAACACATGAAACACAGAAAATGGTAGTGTAATATGTGAGATTATAGAATTTTACATTGAAAAATTAGTATTGTCTTTTTCTATGAACTTTATACACTTTAGAACTTTCTAACAAGTAAGTAAGTTCTATGCACTGCTGAAGGTTCCAAAAGATACACTAGATATTTCAACCCAAAGGTCAAGTAGAATTTTAAATGTTTTGAATTTTCATGATGCGAATAAACGGGTACATAAAAGATGATTCTAAAATGAAGAAACTCAAAGTCAACGTTTTTTTATTTTTTTCCACTTTCCACCAATCAAACTTCAGTTCAACTTTCAACAGAACACACTATTTTGTAAAACACGCACAAATTACGACTTGTGATTAGTTTGCACACCAACGTTTCTGAGGTACTATTTAATCCTAAATACCGATTCGGTAATTTACATGATGTACGTTATAAGGATGTATTCGCAATTCCGGGAACTCAGTACAGATGACTGTCACAACAGTGTGTTGTCAGTTGTGAGTTGTCGTTATACTAATTTTACGAGTCAGTATGATTTTCTGAGCGCTATAAACTGCTTATGTACGGCGAAATAATTTCTACACTTGATAATAACTACTTTTCAAACTAATGTATTTAAGAAGCTTATAAATAATAAATAAAATCATTAAGAACGAAAAACAATAATAATTTTTCTTCGTGAGTAACACTGTATAAAGAGCAATGTACTGCACTAATGCACTATGTATACGTGCAGTACAAAAGACAAAATGTACTTAACTACAAGACTAAAAGTACAAAATATGTTCTGGAATTTCTGAAGATTTTGTGCAGAAAATTTTTTAAATCTTAAATAAGGAACTAAACAGTTGCCTATGTTTTCAAATACACTGATAAAATCAAGCAACGTGATAAAAAACTACCTAAAAACTAACAGTTTTGAGTTATACAAATTTTGTATTTTGTATTCTTCATCTTTGATGTACAAACATGAAGTTGGTCTGCGTATATTATATACAATATATTATACAGTGTAAAAGGACTTGGCACTGAAAGTACCATAATAAGAAAAAGATTATTGCACGGACAGTCTAATGTATAGGTATGCGAATCACATGATTTTCCACCACATGCAGACAGACAATAGTATTGTTCCTTGCTGCACATCTCATTTCGCTATGCATTTTACGATTACGACGATCTATATGGACTATGGACTTGTTGTTTCGTACTAGTAAATTCATATTCGAGAAAGGTCAGAGATGGGAACTAGGGGTGGAAAAAAAATGGCATGAATCGCAATAAATTAAAATATCAATATATCAAATGCCCACCGACTTTCCTCAAAGTTTTTAAAATTTATTGAAAAATTATATGTGGGTTTTATCAATCATCAATAAAAATAGCCCGATCAAATTTGAGGAATATTCACAAAAATTTCCACATTTTAAGACCTCAATTTTCAATTTTTACTTATAACATATTTTTATGAAACATCAAATGACCAATTCTGAAATTTTTTCAAAAATAAGTTATCACGAGTGGTGAAAAATCTGTGGAAAACAAATTTTGGTACCCTTGTTGAAGTCATGCTGATGTTTAATTTTTTCCAAAAAATTTCTAAAGTTTTCTACATAATATATTCAAGATCAGAATAGGACGGAAAAACATGTACGGTTCTTGTCATATATATATACATTTATGTATCACTTTTGCGTTTACAGGTCCTAAAAATTTTTGCTTTTTGCGACCAGTGTTCATTGTGCATGTAATAGGAAAGAAAGAAAACATCTCAGAGAATTTTCTTGTGATTAGATACACTCAAGTTTTTCTTACAATCTTACTCGTAATACTTAAGTATGCACTTATAGATGATTGTATTGTACATTGTACATGCACATGTATGCATCCTATGCAAGGCATGAAAAATGTTGGCTTCGTATATAGGAGTAAGGAGTAACTTCAAGGTTTGAGTTTTGCAAACCAAATAAAGGGCATGAACATCTGTACAATAGATACTATAATACGATACATTATGATGCATACTTTATATGAAACTCTTTTTATTCTTCTTTTGTATATAGATATATATAATAAAATAAAAGTACAAGGCAAGCAATAACAATGAATAAAATAAACTCCATTACATTGCACCTTTTCTTCTTTATTCTTCTTTAATTTGAACATGTAGGATGCACCTTGGATATTGGATATGCTTCTATTCTAGTATGCATGTACACATGATGCTTTTATAATTTACAATATACACCATGTACAACTTTACAAATACTATTCGATGAAATGGAAGAATAAAGTAAAAAACGATACATAACATCATGTTGGCTAAAGTAGAATAAAAGATGGTTAAAATGAGAGCGACAAAATTTGTTCACATCAGAAAATTGAAATGAACTGAAATTATGGTATTTGTAGTAAGAGAGATAATAGTTTTTCCAGTGCATTATATCAGTATACTATAATATGAGTATGATTTACCATTTTTGCATTGTTATTTTCTACAAACTATAAACACTGAAAATAAAAACAAACAATTTGTACATATCTCATGTATGTACAATGTACATATATATAAGACATACAGTTTATACACTTGAAATTAGAAGATAAATATATTTTATTACAATATTTTTTCATTTACACACGGGATGTCTATAACCTATAAATGATAAAAATATCAAGAATGTACATTGGAAAAATAGATACGATACGGTATTTTAATTCTTACTTATTTTCAAAAAGTATAAACTCCATAAACAATGCGAACATAGTAAGTAAATAATAAAAGATGCTGTATATAGTACATACATATTATACTGATGAGTTTACAGCGTACAATGACTAATACTATGGATAAATTTACTTATAAAATGGTCCAAATATTATAGTAAAAAATATTGAATATGAAAAGGTTTTGGAACATTTTGAAGCACAAAAGAGCGTATCAAAATTAGTCGAAATTGTACTTAGGTATGTAGGATTCATCCCCTTTCATTTTTAGAACAATGGCCGTTACGCTATGTAAAAAGTGTTTTGTCTTCTACAAAGGGAGACCTTTATTTGTAAAATGTATTATATAAATATATGAATTCTTGAGCCCTTTAAATATATTTTAAAAAGATTATAAAAAAAAGAATTGCACCAAAATTAAAATGTCTGTTGTCATTTTGTACATCCTGCTCCCTATTTCAAAGTCATTTCTGTAATACTATATGAAGGAATGATTCAAAACTAATACGGAAAGAATTGAAAGTATAGGAAACTCGAGAATTTGAAGAAAGATTTCATTCTCAAAATCTTACATAAAACTAGTAACGTATAGTAGTGGTCATCGGTGGAACATGTAATAGGATACAATTTTTGTCAGTGCATAATTCATAATTCAGTGCATACTCTAATGTATAACTCATTCATTCATTGTAGGGAGCAATAATTAGTCAAAAGAGTATATATAATATAATATACTGCTTTGACGTTTTAAATTGTATGATGCTAAAACAACAAAAATTATGGCAAACTGAGCAAAAATCCTACAAAAATGAATCTTTCCATTGAAAAGACTCAAGTATCGACGTGTTGATCTTGAGCGCATATATATCTAAATAAATATATGTGTTGTACTATGCAAATTTATGGTATATATATATATATATTATACTCCTCATTGAATGAGGCTCATTCCTCGTGTACATGTATATGATAATACTTGTTTTGTGTACAGTGACTGACTGTTTAAAGTTTAAATATAGACTAAATAACTATCATTCAGTAGACAGTAATTAATCAATTTTTTCACATGATGAAAGAAAAAGAAAATAGAAGGGGATCAATCAAATGTTTGCGATTCTCAAAAATCTTTCTACACCGAATTCACTCAAGCTTTAAAGTGCATTACATTGCATTACTAAAATTAAAATGTAAATTGTCTAAACATACTACATATTATTGTATTGCTTACTTTCAAAACGTATTCGATTACAAATTAATTATTACTGTCATCAGTGGTCAAAAAACTATATTGATATTATAGATTAATTAAATCACACAAAAAATTGGCACAGACTGCAGTTGCTTCAATGTTTTTTTTTCAAAGATTTACTTGATTACAAACCATATGGGTTCCTATAAAATTAGTACAATCCGGATTAATTTTAATTGGATTCCAGATTCCAACACAATACTGAAAAAATATGTATAAATCTCACCGGTATTTATTTCTAACACTAATATAATAACCTACACTATAAACTATCATGTTTAAAATGGTATGGTAGCTTTTATAATACATGTATTTACTTTTGTTGCCGGTATATTCTGCGGTATTTTGCGGACGATTTTATGATTTAAATAGTTTAAAAAGACTACCTTAAAATGATGTTTTAAAAATAAACAAACTAAAACTTTGTGACGGTTAATTATTACTACTTCTCGTGGATGAACTAGAACTTCTACTAGATGATAATGATGATGTGGAAAATTTCCATGCCGATTTGGCTCCATTGACTGTTGAATTAAACCCTACCTTGACTAACTTTAAACCAGATGAGCATGCGGTAACTAGAGCAGCACTATCTGAAACTCCATCAGAATTTTCTAGTTGTAAATTTGGATTTTGTTTTTTTAACTCAATTGTTCTCATTAAAGCCTCTGATTCTAAAATTTTAACTCCTAAAGTACGAAAGGCTGCTTCCACATTATAGTCATCCAATGCGGATGTCTCCATGAAATACATTCCAAGTTTACGGGCAAGAGCCTAAAATCATTAATAGTTTGTATTAGAATTTCATATTCTTGGATAATTCTATACAATTTATAATGTTACATGTTACATGATACTTTTATACTAAATTATAATCCTTACTTTTCCTTTCTCTTTTTCCACTTTTCTTTCAGTTTGTAGATCAGTCTTGTTTCCAAGTAAAATTTTGACAGTATCTGGAGCATGGTCAGTCACGAATTTATCCCATACTTCAATATCTGTAAAAAAAAAAAAAAAATTTGTTTATATCCATATTTTTACATCCATAATAATGATTCACTCAACTCCAAAGCTAATATAATTTTAAATTTTCCTATAAAAGTTGGCAATTTTAAAAAAACATAAATTACCTTTGAAGCTCTCTTCATCAGTAATATCATAGACCAAGAGTGCACCATGTGTATCTCTAGTGTAATTACTCACTAGAGATCTGTGTCTTTCTTGTCCTGTAAATATATATATACATTAAACTATTAAACTGGTCATTAAATAAACGACCTTAAAAAGATGACAATTTCTGTGGAGTAAATTTTCCCCTTGTAGGAAAACAGACAAAAATTTTCCCCTTGGTTTATACTAAAAACTCACCAGCAGTATCCCAGATACAGATTTGGATTTTACTATTCCCAATGTGACAGATTCTTGAACGCCAGTCACAAGCTACTGTTGACATCACTTTGCTACTGTATGTTCCATCCTAGAAAAAAAAAGTAAATTTATTCTGAGGTTATACCGAGTCCTATATCTCTAATCTCTATACATATATATGTGTATTATGTCTTTGATTAAATAAATTTATCAAATCATTATGATTAAACTTACTGCAAATCTCTGCATTAGACAGGATTTTCCCACATTACCAGTACCCACTAATATAACTTTAAATCTGTAGTTACTAAAAGAACCAAACAAAATTCAAAATACTATACGTTATGAAATTATGAGAAATGCGATTATAACATAGTGATTAATTATACAGATTATATATAGATTATTCACTTACTAATCTTCATTTGGTCGAGTGGAAGAAGTGGTTGGTTGTAAATCTTTGAAAGCTCTTGGTTTTGGTTTCGAATGAACACCAAACAGTCTTCTCCATTTGTCAGGAACCAAAACTTTTCTACAAATTGGACATTTTTTATGTCCATTGTCATAGGCCGGTTTCAAACAGTTTTGATGAAAGAGATGACCACATTCAGTAATTACAAAGTGATCTTGTGCAGATTCTTTGAATCAGAAAAATGAACAAAATTTTATGCAACATGACTAAAAAACAAAGAATAATAAAATACAAATAAAAAAAATCAAGAACCCCAATCACAAATTACAAATAAAAACAACTAAAATAAAATAAAAACCTGAGTCAAAATCTAAACAAAGGGAACAAGTGAAATTTCCTTCCATCACTTATTATTCTGGCTTCCAAACATACATAAGTACACACATGTATACACTAGCTAATTCATTCACAATATCACCTGTTGATATGAATTATATATTATTATTATGTACGTATATGCACACTGTAATGGTCCTGAATGACAATTATATTTTGGGGTAGTAACAACGTAGTTTGTACACACTTATATTCTGGATTTCATTCAGTTTTACTTCACAGTGTCAAGTATATAGTGTAAATGGAATCACTTAAAGTATTAGGAATGGAAATATCTTCATATTATTATGCAAAAAAATAGTAAAAAAATAATGAAATTAAAAAAAAGGAATTGTATTAAAAAATATAAAAAATAGAAGATAGGTCGGATCGGATGAAAATAGGTCCTTTAAAAAATTCATTTCGCACTGGTTTAAGATCTCCTTGGATTTTCAGTGCACACATGTACATACATACTAATTTTAGCTCTCTCTTCTTCTCTCATCAATTTTTATAAAAAAAGATTCACATTTAGTCTAAACATTCTACACATACATTTAAGTCTTACTAAATATAGTACATATTTAAGCAATATAAAACAAAAGGAGTTTAGTAATAAGTATTTTTTTTTCTTGGGAGCTGTGTAAGTATAGTCAGTAAGAACAAAAAAGCAACTGTGTGGATTGCTAAGGATAATAATTAGATTTCCAGTTTGTGCATACTTAATACATGTATTATCATTATTATTATACAAAGTGTTGATATTATCCTTTTAAATATTATATATATAATACTTATTTACATGTTTTAGTATAAAGTCCACTCGAAAGTTTATAATTTAAGTGTGTGTGTGTGATTGACGTTTTGACTTGTTACTTTTGGTACACAAATTAATTGCACATTAAAACTTCTCAGATACATAGACTACACAGCGTAATCCAAACTTTTTTTTTTATTATCTATTTACTCTCCTCTGTACTCTGTATTATTATAGATTATAGATATTTTTAAGAGCATTGTATGTAAATTTCAGTTTGTACTTAATAGCATAATGAGTGGTGTTTTGGTGTGTGTGTGGTATGTAAAAGAGCAGACACATTTATTGTAGTATAAATAATATATACATCTGAAAGCAAATTATGTACATGGTAAACGTATTGTTGTTATTTTAACTTTCTACTATTATTAGTATTATTATTTGTAATGTTTGCAATTTTTGTACTACACACATAACACATAACACATATATAATATATATACAATACATTGTACTTTTTTATGTAAATGATATAATCACACATGTACTTATATTTTGTTTGGTTGTAGCAAATGCATGAACGAAAAAGTGACAAGGAAATGTGCCATATTAGCGTTTAGTCAGTGTAATAAGTTTAATATACTTTGTATTTATATATGTAACAATTTGTTATATATTCAGTCGATGTGAGAGGGAAGTAGACAATAAGTTGATACAAAAGATATAGAGTAAGTATATAGGTACTATTAATAATAATAATAAATGAATTCATGGTCATTATGCTGTAAATCATAAATACTTTTTATCTAAAGTTCTAATGATACTAATGCTACAACTACTTAATACAGATTCAGTATTCCGTAATATATGTATGTCTAAATGTATACAGTTGAAATATCACTTGTTTCTTCATTACTTATACTCTATACTTAATACTTAACTATATATATATATAAATTATTATACTATACTTATAGAGTATATTATTATAGTAGAACAAAACTTTGATTCTGGAATTTAAACCATTTTCTCATAGAATATATAATATGTATACATACAAACCTATAATAGTATAGTACTATATACAGTATCATATTTTACAGTGTCATATCTACTTATCCAGTTTTATATAGATAGATAATTAAATAGTCATTAACAAGATTTCAGAGGAGAGTCTTCGCCATCAACAGTAGTAGAAGCATCACTACAACGCGAGAAGAATATTTTAACTTACATACTTATGTAACTCTCTGTCACAAAATCAAATCAGTATTGATTACAACTTTGGAAAGTTTATACATATATACGTATAATATATACTTATCAACGAGCAAATTTAAACATTTTATATATATTATAATATATTGTAACATAGTGTAGTGTTTGTGAGAGAGTATCATTATTTTAGACGTATATATATAATATATTACTTTGAATGTATATTTACATTGATAGAACATTATTATCATCTTGCCAATTTTAAAGAAATATATATTTGAGAGTATTACTTTGGATATCACTATTATAAAAAATTTATCCTACTAATAAGTCATAATATATATATAGTTTTAATATTTTTATTATTGAATATTATGTTATAACTTCCTGTTGCTCAAATGTCATCAAAAATTGTACAAAATCCTATTCAGTTACATAATTTGTAATGTACAGCCAAACTTGTATTACACAAGAACGTGATTTTTACTGTATACATTGAAAGAAGAGTCAAAAAAATCATTCCCTTTAATTAATTATACTACATTATACTTCCTTTTTCCTCAAACAATTTTAATTTTATTACCTCATTTTGAGTCTAAAATTATACCAACTGATCATTTATTAGGCTGTCAATGTCTCAAGTGTTTCATTTCCTTACTGATTTCTGTCAAATTTGATACAATATTGAATATTTCTAATATATATATATATATATTGATATAAAAAAATAAGCAAAAATTCATTCATTCCGTCATTCATTAATGTAGTCGGAGTACACTTGAAGTACTTTCTTTCTTTCTTTCTAATCATCAGTATGTATAGTTAATTGGAATGTCTTCAAATTACGTATACTATTAAAAAGGGAAAAAAGGTCAGGTTCAGAGGCCAAGAGAGAATCAGAGCAAGTTTTATAAAGATAATGACAAAAGTTGTATGACTCTTCAATTTTTTTTTTATCCTATAATAACCATTTTTATGAATTTCACGTGTATTATAAATATTGAATACGAGAGTTTACGAATTATACACATAAAGTAGATATATATCAGATACCAGATACATGTGTACTGTGTACATGTATAATTATTAAATTTAGCACTCGTCACTGGTGACAGTTGTGCAGTTACATTGGCTGTGTTTTTACCTCTTGGTACAAATGTCATATTTTACTTATTAAATAGACAAAAAATTAATTGTATATTAGAGTAAAAGTTAGAAATTATATAACTATTATTAATTATTAATGTTAGTGTGAGAGATAAAAGACAGGATTTTGCTTTTGGTGTAAAAAATAAGAGTGAAAAAACAAATTTTGAAAGGACATAACTACTTATTTGTGCACACATATTATATAAAAAAATAAGTCGGTCTTACAATGAGATTAAACTTAAGTTTTATCATTTACCTTGTTGGATGTTGGATCAATATCAACTTGGTTAATGTTTCTAATGCGGATGAGACTACTACGACTACAAGCGATTCATCAACATTGAAGCTAGTTCAAGTTCTCTACAGGTAATATATATATATACATATTATAGTATATTTTAATAATTCATGTAAGAAATTTTATTGAAATAACTACTATACAATATGGTTTTGGACATTTTTTTTTATTCCTTTCAGTATATCTGAAAAATCTCAATGAAATGGTTTATAAATTATATAATACGATTTTCTTCATTTTTAATACAGACATGGTGATCGCAATATAATTGATCCTTATCCAAATGCAGAGTATAAGAATGAGTCATACTGGCCTGGTGGATATGGTCAGTTGACCAAATTAGGGAAAATGCAACAATACCAAGTAAGCTATATATATATTATATACACATACAGTTTGTTGTTTGTATATTTCTTATATATATTACATACATGATTTGTATTTAATTCTCAATACTTATGCCGTTTCCGGTTATTATTTTTTTTTACATTTTGTTGTGTAGGTAGGACAGTGGCTCCGAGATCGTTATTCGGATTACTTAAATGCTTCCTATTCACCATATGAGATTTATGTACAAGCTTCAGATGTTGATAGAACCATGATGAGTGCTGAAGCAAATTTAGCAGGACTGTATCCACCAAATGATGATTGGAGTAGATGGAATCCCAGTCTCCCTTGGCAACCAATTCCAGTACATAGTAAGGGTCCACATGATAGATTTCTCAAGATGGA